>RJWJ010006620.1:0-61557 GCA_004363605.1 Indri indri | reverse complement strand
GTCCATCAATACATGAGTGGATTAATAAAATGTGGTATATGTATACCATGGAGTACTATTCAGCTTTAAGAAACAATGGTGATATAGCACCTCTTGTATACTCCTGGATAGAGTTGGAACGCATTCTACTAAGTGAAGTATCCCAAGAATGGAAAAACAAGCACCACATGTACTCACCATCAAATTGGTATTAACTGATAAGAATAACATCTATTGGATGTTGGGCAGGGGGGAGGGGGAAGGGAGGGGACGGGTATTTGCATACACAAAGAGTGCAATGCGCACCATCCAAAGGATGGGCACACTTGAAACTTGGACTTGGGGGGGAGTGGGGAGGCAAGGGCAACATACATAACCTAAACATCTGTACCCCCATAATATGCTGAAATAAAAAGAAAAAAAAAGAAAGATGAAAGTTGGTGCCCCAGAGTACCATCTAGTTCCACAAAGGTTCTTTAAAAAGATTAAGGGTGTATCTCAAAGATTCTCTCAAGTGAACAACAGGACCTCTAAAAAGCTTAAGGGCTTATCTGAAAAGGATTTGGAGGTATGGATATTATCTAGACAATGGAGTGAACTGCAAGGAAATTCTAAGGAGGCCCACAAAGTTTTTGAGAGTTATGTTAGGAGAAATCTGATCAGTTTGGACTGAAGCAGTCAGACAGCATAAAAGAGGCATTTGGACCCCCAGAATTCTAATGGCAGGAAGCAGGCTCAGAAAACTACTCAGGTGCAAACAAATGCTACATTTCATGAAAAAGAAGAATGACTTACGGGATAGAATCAACGGCCATAGAAAACATTTTCCAGGCCTTGAAACCTAATTAAGGAGCTTCCAATATTTTTTTCCAGATAGGTTTCAAAATTGCTATGGACCAGTGACTTCTTTATGGCCTCCATTATTTTTTTCTTTCTTTCTTTTTTTTTTTTTTTTTTGAACAAGAATATCAATAGCAATTTTCCTATGCCTGTCCCTACCATTGTATGTTGGGCATTTTCAGGGACAGTTAACTTATTTTCTTAGTTTCACAGATTTGCAGATAAAGAGGAGCCACACTTGAGGCATTGTACTTAAAGAAATACACCTGAGGAAACTCGTACATGCCTGGACCTGATTCCAATAATGACACTCTGAATTTTGAACTGACAGTATAATTAGATGAGACTTTGGTGGACATTGAGAGGATATGAATGTATTTTGCATATGAGAAGGTAAGTCATCACCAGCGGTCAGAGGGAAGATTATGTTAGGCAACCTGTAAGATGGCCCCCAAATATCTCCAGCTCCTGGTATTCACTCCCTTGTGTTATTACTTCTCACTAAGCGTGGACTGGACTTAGTGTTTTGCTTTTATTGTATAGAATGCCACATCATTTACAGGATGTCACTTTCAAAAGCACACATTAAAAAAGATGATGTGTTTTGTCTTGGGCACCCTCTCTCACCCTCTTGGTCACTTGCTCTGAGGAAACCTGCTGCCACATTGTGAGATGTCCTATGTAGAGGCTTATATGGCAAAGAACTTACGTCTCTGGCCAAAATCCAGAGAGAATCTGAGGCCTCCCAACAGCTACGTGAGTGATCTTGGAAGTACAGCTTCCTTCAGTCAAGCCTTCAGACAACTGCAGTTATGACCAATACCTTGATTTCAGTCTTTTGAAATAACGAGAACTAGAGGCACCCAGCTAAGCCATCCCCTGATTCTTGAACCACAGAAACTATGAGATAAAAAATATTTGTATTATAAGGCATTAAGTTACAAGATGATTTGTTATGAAACAGTAGATAACTAATATACCTAGTCTAGCTCAAGCTAACTCATAATATTGCTTTATGGTCTAAATACAGTGATTTTTAAAAATGCTATATGCATGCTTGATAAAACAATAAAGCCACGCATTTTGCAATTGTTGAATAGCTTCTCCATCTGTAGACAACTGGCAGCCAGTGTCCCTTCAAATGTTGTTCCTGTTCCATTTCCTCCTCTTTCTTGTGGGATTCCAATTAAACATATATTGAAACTTTACAGTGTAAACTCTATGCCCCTTACCCTCTTTTCTAATTTTTCTAACCTGTTGTCTTTCTGTGCTTTGATCTGCATTTCTTTTGAGTTATCACCCAATTCATTCCTTCTCTCTTCAGCTGTGCCTAATATGTTATTAAAACCATCCACTGAGTTTTAAACTTTATTTATTATATATTTAAGTTTCAGAATGTCCATTTGTCACTGACAACTCTAATATCCAGAAACCCTGGATAGTCTTGGTTTTCTTTTTCTATTGTTTTGTGTTCAGGATGTTTTATATCTGCAAATCTCAATCAGATAAATTAATCATATTTTTACTGTTTTCTGGTTATTATATTTGCAAAATTGCATCTTGAATTAAGTATAGGCCTTCATAGATGATTGATGTTTGATTTTGCCATATTTTTGGAGACTCTTACACTTGGGAGTCACTTCAATTTCAGTGATTGAAGTGTCATCCTCACAAAGGCATTTGCCTTCATTGGTAGCTATTAAGGGTTCCAATCCAAAGCTATGGTGGTTCACCAGGGAGCTCCCTCTTTCAACAGATCCTGGATACCAGTCCATGTTGTTATAGTCTCTGGAGCTTGTCAAAAGCAATGGTCAGTCCCTCCTCATTTCAGTCTCTCCCTTATGAATCATCACTTGTCCTTGGAGAAATAATGGCCAAAAGCCAATTTCAACTTCTTGGACCTCTGTTCTCCCTTTAATTCCAAACCACAGTACAGATGATTATCTCAATACTAAATCATTAAGAGGATGCTCATTTAGATCAAACAAGGGCAAGAGGATAGGAAATGACATTTGTGAGCAACTACTAGATGCCACATGTTTACTATATGACATCTCATTTATTCATCACTTTTTAAAAGTAATCGGTAAAGCATTTCTTTTATCCTTACTTTTACAGATGAAAAAGATTCATAGCGATTAATGACTTGCCCGGGATTATAGTCAGCAAAGAGCAGAAACAGAATTTGTATTCCAAGTGTGTCCGATTTCAAAGACATAGTTTCTACTATATTCTCTATGCTGACCCCTCGTCAGACTTCCATTAAGGTTAGAAATATTTTTAAAATTTTATATGTAAATAACACAATGAACAATAACCCACTCTGCCGAAATATATACTACTTATATGTCCTAGAGTTTTCAACTTTAGAAATCATTTATTTAATATTTCCATATTAGGTACTCATCTGGATTTGCTGAGCCTCTGACAAACTGACATTTCTGCTTCTTAGTACACACAATATTTGTAATAAAGGAAGAAATAAGGTCATAATTGGAGAATTTTGTCAAAAATAATCTATACTTGTGCTATTCAAATAGCGGTCTGCAGACAACCTGGTCTGCCAGTTGTTACCAGTTCATGAAGAGAACGGGACAAAAGAAAAGTTGAAAGTGAGCTTCCAGAAACCTTTAGAGCAACTTGACACTGTCATGACACCCAAGCGTGCAACCAGTGGACCCCTCTGAATGAACAAAGCTTAGACTTATCTGGGTGTTGCTGAGCTGATGTACTGAGTCACATGTAGCATTCACATGTTAGTCAGGCACAATAAGACACAGTAGGACATAGATTCATAAATCACCAAAAACTTAAAAAATGTGTCTTCGCAGCAAATAAACAGAAGCACTGATCATTTACGAGTGTTAGTTTATGTTCTACTCTGGGTGGGAGCCCTTGTTTTTCTTTCTGAATAAAGTCACTCTCACAATGGCTGGTGCTTTGCAGATCTTGCTCCCAAGCCTGTGGACCTAGTGTAAGTGCACCCCAAGGGCTGTTCAGACTACAACACTAGGCTGGCCAAAAGGAAGCCATTTTGCCTCCATTGTGCTTTTGGCTTCTTCTATGTTAAGAGTTTAGAATTAACCTGCTGCTTGCTTACACAGCTGCCGGGCACAAGATTAGAAAACAACCTTGAGGAAAAACAGATCAAGAGTCCAGAATAGGCCACCCACAGCAAAAACCGTGCTTTCTGCCACCGATTCCCTTTAACCCTTCCCTTTATAAGTTGCTCAGTAAGCAGAGGAGACAAGATGGTCTTTGAGATAATAGTGTGCCATCTCCACGGTTGCTGGCACTTGAATAGATCACCCTACCTTCACCAACACCGGGCTCTTGTGTCTGGTTCTTGGGTGGTAGGCAGGCAGGGGAACCTGTGTTCTGCAACACTGGGAGCCTGTGCATGGGGCCAAGTGCCCTCTGGCAAGACCAAATCTATGGAGGCTGGCTTCTCCAGTGGCTAAGTGGATAGGAAGGTGATACAACATGGAAGTGGGAGGAACGTCCCCTGAAGCAACATTAATGAATTAGAGATGATAGACTAGAGAGAGGGAGTAAATAAATTCTTTTTGCCTTTCTCCCTCCAGGCAATAAGGCAAGCGTGTTACAAAGTGAGGGCCAGCTCAGCAGCTCAATAACACACCCTCCAATCTGTTTGCCCTCCTTCCCTGGTTCATTCATGCTTCTTTCCCCTCATACCAGTTTCGGGGGTCGGGGGTGGCGCATACCCCAGTGAAGTATTCACATATAAGCTTTTGCCTTAGGCTCTGTTTCTAGACAACCTGAGCCAAGATATATGCCATGTAAAATGAGCCCATAAATGGCTGCTATAATGATTTAGACCAGTGATTCTCAAAGTGTGGTCCCCAGACCAGCAGTATTAGCATCACTGGCAAATTGTTAGAAATGCAAATTTTTGGGTCCCACCCCAGAACTACTAAAGCAGAAACTCTGGTGGTGAGACCCAGAAACCTGTGTTTTAACAAATTCCAGATGATTCCGTTGCATGAAAGTTTGAGAACCACTGCTTTACACTGATAATGAGAAATGGAAAAAGCTCCTTCTTCTTAAAGAGTAACAGTATGCTAAATCTTAGCTCAAGGGTGGACCATGTCTTAGGTGATAGCCATGATGTTAACTTGACAGTATTATAAAGGCATAAATCTAGTAGCTAAAACATAGCATTTCTGTCATAGTACCAGATCAACTTAAAAAAGAAATGTTCCATAGCACATTTGTCACAACTTCTATTTTTTTTAAACCACCACTTTCTTTTATATTGTTTCTTCGTTACTTAGACTAACACAGAGGAAACTCGACCCTCTAGGTCAGAGGTCCCCAACCTTTTTGGCACCAGGGACCAGTCTCATGGAAGAAAATTTTTCCACAGACGATGGGTGGGAAGGAAGGATGGTTTCAGGATGATTCAAGCACATTACATTTATTGTGCACTTTATTTCTATTATTATTACATTATAATATATAATGAAGTAATTATACAACTTATCATAATGCAGAATGTAATGCCGCCACTGATCTGACAGGAGGCGGAGCTCAGATGGTGATGCGAGCTATGGGGAGTGACTGTAAATATAGATGAAGCTTCACTCCTCACCCACTGCTCACCTCCTGCTGTGTGGTATGGTTCCAACAGGCCATGGACCGGTACCAGTCTACAGCCTAGGGGTTGGGGACCATAGCTCTAGATGAATGCTCCTGCCTTTTTAGGATGGAAGCATCCTTCTGTTGAGTACTTGATTTATTTACATCCCATTACCTCCTTCATGCTTATTCTACCCTCCAAGATTGCTATCTAAAATAATAAATACTTTGTCTTAAATAAAGCATTTTAAAACTAATTTTCAGATTTTTGCACACACTTGGAGATCCACAGAGTTCCCCTGGGATGTTGACAACATGCAGGTTTGGAACCACTGCTCTGATCTGCAGCCCTGGCTGCAAGTTAGAATTACCTGGGAGCTTTTAAAAACAAACCCATACATTTAGTCCAAGCCCAAAGAAACTGATTTAGTCTGTCTGAGGGTGCAACCCACCCATGTACTTAGCATTTATTTCAAAGGCCCTGAGGGAGTATGCTAACGTGTAGCTAGCGTTGAGAAACACTTTGAGTCCAACTCTAGCACATAGGGTGCTTGGTTTTTGCTCCCTGACCCCATAAGCCCTGGGGCAAGCACACTGTGTCAGATGTTTCTGCCTTTCAAGGACAATTTAAAAGGAAACTCACCATTATCACCACCTCACAACAGTCCTGAAGAGTGTTAGGAAAATACATTCTGGAAGTGGAAGTCAAAAGACAAATCAGAATCCATTTAAAATTACTCTCAAACTGAACCTCAAACAGATACAGGACTTTGCATTTCATTAAAAGACAGTTTGCAACTCTCTTGGGAAATTTGTATTACCTCTCTTAGTTCCCGCTCCAAGCTGTAGTCAGAGCAAACTTGGTCTCCAACAATCCCAGCGCCAGGTCTGCAGCCCGGCGCTCTCCAAGGTAGGAGGCAGTGCTGGCGAAGTCTGCACGCTGGCGCAGACACGAACTATCGATGCCACCCTGCTCCAGGATGCAATCTTGGGGAGCAGGGCCAGCCAAGGGGGGATACCACGAAGAAACACGTGCCCCTGAGCCAACACCCAGCATTCCTCCTCACCCCAGCTCTCAGCTTTATCCTGTGGGTTGGTTTGTGCTGAAATTTTTGTGTTTGATTCTCACTTTCTATTCCCTTAGTGAAAATCCCATTATCTCTAACAGCTGTGTGTCAAGAAAAAACATGAATTTTGTGTAACAACAAAAGGACCCCACACTTGTTTCTCCAGATAGCCGTAGGCAAAATCATTTTATCTCACTTTCTTTATCTATATTATAAAGACTTCGGGCAGAAAGGGGGATAGGTACGTTAAGGTGGGAAACTTTTGAAAGAATAAATTAAATCCCTGCAAAACAGAAGGAAGTTTATAATTATCATTTTTTAAAACAGCCTAGATAAAACAAGGTACAAATATACCACTAAATTATTATTTGAAATGTATCATTTCTAGATAAATTCATAATGGGAAAGAAAACAAGGAAGGTGACACGCACTGCTTGTGCAAGCCTTGAAATTGATTTCCGAAGCATCAGAACTCACTACAAAAGAACTTCACAGTTTAATTAGGATGGCTCAAATCCAGAGTCTATATTTAGGATAAGCTGGAAATTACAGTGTAGAAATGAGAATCATCCAACAAAAGTCTAAATGGGGGGGAGGGTCTATGGGAAAAACATCATAGCATTTCACAATTAACCATAAAATTTCTTAACTTTTGTTTTTCACTGGATACAAGCTGAATGATCTCTAAGGATTTTACCTATTCAGCTGAGGAACGTGTTTTTCTGCCCTCATATATGTTACCCAAATTCTCCTCAATACCTGTCTAATCTGCTTAACTGCAGATAAATTTGGCATTTAACTTATAACACATCAAGAGAATCTCATTAAAATTCTGAATGTATATAAACATATTTTATACCATTAATATTTTGGCTTCTTTTTAAAAGTGGTTGGCAAAGTACTCATGGCACTATATCATTAATTTCTTAAATATTCTTGTTTTCTTCTCATCATTGATGTATCATCAAATAAATTAGTTCGAACCCAAAATGTGACAGAAAGAACCATATGATTGATTTTTTTTTTAATTTTTACTTCAGGAAATGTTTTAAATGATTCTGTACAAGTTACATTGGCTTACGGCCTAATAATTTATTAGAGGAGCACACGATTATTTACGACAATAATTACAGTGTTTGGATGTCAAACAAGAGTGTTTATCTTCTTCCTCTTTTTCTTTTTTACAGTGACCTCGCTCTGAATTTAAATGTGCTTGTTGGTAATTTCCCTAAAAGCAGTTTAAATGCTCTAAATAACATACTCAAAATTGTTAAGGAAATAAATCACTTTTTCAAACCGACCTCATCAGGAAATATGCTCTAATGCACAATGACTATACGGCCAGAAAGACACAGGGACAAATTAGAATCACAAGAGTAGAGTTTGAAATTCATTCAAATTAAAGTTACTTGCCTTGGCTGAAGGTTTAATTTTAAACTGCAAGGAAGGAAATACTCCAGGTAAAATAGCTCTTACCTAATTTTTACTAACAAATTTCAGATATCTGGCTTAGAGCCTGAGTGTGCACTAGTCACCTATTAGTGAATTAATTTCTCCTCATTAATTAATTTTACAATAGTACAAACGCTGCCCTACTGCATTAGAATGATCATTCAGGGTTTGTACCATGTATTTATACTACGAGGTCTCTCCTTCAGCGTGATGACTCAAGTTTTCAGATGGCTTGAAATTCACCAAATTCCAGCTCTGAAGACCCAGTCTAATTAAGTTGAATTCACTTACTTTTACGTTAATGCTAATTAAACAACGACTATGTAACAGTGTAGAAATGAGACCAATTAACTCTCTTAATTCTTATTACTTAGTGATTGTTGTTCACATTCCACAAATGAATAAACCAAGGTTAAGTATGATTTAGTAATTTGGTACTAAAGCCTTGAGGTAGACGCCAAGTCCAGTACACAGTTATCTCCGTGCTGTGCAGATCACTGTTCTGGATCTCCGACGAAGCAATTTTGGAAAGATGTATCTGTTTGGTCCAAGAGTTGCCTGATATTCGGATGAAAAAACGGGCACTGAAACTGTCTCAGTAATTGAAGGTCAAACGAACCCAGTGGATGTCTATCTTTTGTGGGGTAGCGGGAAAGGGTATCAGTGCCGAAATAAACACCTTGGGCTGCCATCAATTTCTATCAGATTAGCTGCTGTCTGAAGCATTGTGAAAATCGTTTTGCTTCTTTTAACTCAAATTGAAAACTCTCAGTCTTCCACCAAAAAACTGTCCTATGCTTTTGAACCAGCTAATCTGGAGGAGAGCTGGTGATTTTACAAGGCAGGCAAACCGGGCTGGTCGGGGCATGGCAGCAACCCCAGCTCCGCGCCCGGAGCGGCCCCGGGGAGCTGAGCCTCGGCCAGTGGCTGGGACCGTCGCTTCCCCGCGCGCAGGCGGCGCTCCGGCCGGCAGGGCGCCAGGGAAAGAACCGGCAAGGTCCCTGGTAATGAGGGGACTCACCCGGGAAGGAAATGTTGTGCCTAACACTGCCATCAGGTGGTCTTTCCCGGGAGAGCGTTATTAAAACAAAAACAAAAACCACCTAAGAGGTTTTCTTGCTAATGATCAGAATCTAATGAAATCTCAGATCTATCATCAGTTTACCCGCGGAATGACACAGGAGGATCCCATCAGCCAAGCCCAGAATGCGCAAATCGTCAGGACAAATAACCCACCGCCTCCAACAAATTGATGGTAGGAAGGAAAAAAGAAAGAAAGGGAGGCAGTAGGCAGGCAGGCAGGAGAGGGAAACTATGGACTTCAGGACGCCTAAGAGACCAATGAAATGCACTCAATGTGCGGCTCTGTTTGGACCTTGATTCAAATAAACTACTATAAAAAGATATTTTTAAGCCAATTTGAGACAATCGGGTAGGGCCTGGATATTAGACGATATTAAGAAATTGTTAATTTTGCCAATAATGGTATTGAGGTTTATTTTTTAAAGGGAGAAAGTGCCTCATTTACTAAATAGATAGTATCCATTGGTGAAATGATATAGTATCAGGGATTTGCTTTAACATATTCCAGAAAAAGGTGGAGTTGGGAATAGATGAAAGGATAGAAGAATGTTGGTAACCTGTAGAATCTAGGGACTGGTCACAAGGACCGTTTATTATACTGTTCTTTAGACTTCAATACATTATTTGAAAATATCTTCAACAAAAAAGGGCTTTTTTTTAAGTCTGCTAATTTACGGGGAAAGGATTGATGCTTCTAAATTAAATAAAATGTTATATAAAAATATTGCTTTTTAATCCATCTTTTGTCAAAATTTCTTGAGCATATCACCTTTGTCTTCACACAAAAAGACATACATATCTACCATAATAGTTGCTATTCATGTCACCTGTGTTGCTGTAAATACCACACTGTCAAATCCTATAAAAGTGAGTTGGCTTTTGAAACAGTAACAACTTTGTTAACCAAAGCACTCACAATTCCGTTTTAAAAGTCTAGCAATATTAGGAGTCCATTTTGCCTCCTCTGGTTAAAGGCTTTACCAGTGAAAAACACTATATACTCTGTAATTTATATATTTCCCTCTTTGTTCATTTCTATGAAGTAGAAAGATAGAAAACAAGCATATGAGATGTCTACTTCTCTTTTTAAACAATCTTAAGTCCTTGGCGCATCTTAATATATTTCCCTAGTACTTATGGGGTAAAAATAAACTCTTTGATAATGACAAAATGTAGTATCTGAACTCTGAAAGTCAAATTGACATTTTGCATTCAAATTCCAAAACAGTAGCACTCACACAACAAGATGTTACTTATATGCATAAAGCAAATCAAAGCATTCTCACGAAATCGGTCACCAGTCTACTTTGATTTCCTGGTTTGAACTTCAAAAGAACAAGAATTCTGACCATAATGTAACCATTGGTTCATAAAAAATTAGAGATATGAAGAATCAGAAAAGGTAATCAAAATGTTTTTTCACTGAATTTTTTAAATTCCACTAAAAATAGCTGCAAAAAAATTCTCTCCAAATTTTTTCTTAGTTTTTGGCATTCTGTTTTATTTTGCTTGGGGGTGGGTGGGGTGAGCCTTAAGTAAACACACCAAATATGATCAGGGCAATGGTGACCCTCCTGGTTAATCATGCGTTTTGTATTTGTGAATCAAGAGGATCACTTCAGGTGATAAAAAGCTGATAAAAAATCATTGGATACTTTTCTATTTCCCCCTAATTACCATTTCTCCTCACCCAAGAGAGGAGGGTCCAGTTCACTTCACATCTTCCAGAGAAGTCTCCTTGTCATATCACGTATTTATGCAGAGCCTTTAATTGGCCTCTTGTTTTAAGTATGACTCTGATCTATCATCACTCCAAAGGCAGAGGCCCTGCTCCATAGCCTGGGCACAAATCCCAGCTCGGTCATCTATTAACTTGGTGACTGGAGCAATTTATTTCATCTCAGCTTTAAAGCGGGCATAAATCATACCAAGGTTGTGAGGATCCAGGAGATTCTACTTCTCCAAAGTGCTCAGGGAAAAATAACCCGGCAGGAGCAGCAACTAAGCACAGGCAACAGGGAGCTGCCCGGCCCTCGTGGGACACACTCACACAGCTGTAGTGCGGGGGTGAACCTCTGCCAGGAGGGCGACTCCTGGCTCCACGCTGCCCACGTGGGCCTTTCTGACTGGGGCCTCCTCCGCACCCTACGTGCCCCGCTGTGCGCACGCTGTCAACTCCTGCTTAACCTTCCCCTCTCAGCTTCGTCGTTGGCAGAGGCGGAAGCTTTCCTTTACCTGAAGGAACCGGGCCCCTGAGAAGGCGAAGCCCCTCGACATCTTGTGATTCCTGGGTTTTCAAGATTTACAGGTGAGTGAGGGTAGTTGTTTAACTAAACACCACCCCCATGAGATCCTAAGATCCAGTAAGGCAGGGGCGTTCCTGTCACATCCCATGTGCTTGGCACATAGCAGGTCCTGAATTAATCTGTGGGGCAGGCAATTGCACCATATAGAAAACATACACAGTTTTACAGAAACCAACAGGAAAGATGGAAGGTGCTGAGAGGGGGTCAGGTGTCACAGGAAGCTTCTGGGCAGAAGTGTCTTTTTCCCCAAATTAGCAGGCAATTGTAGAAACACAGAAAGATGCAAAATGATAAGAGCCACAGTAGCTGCAGTGTACTGATTGTTTACAACGTGTCCAGCACTATTCTAAGCAGTGGACATGTATTAATATTAATTGTGCTAATCCTTACAAGAGTCATGAAGAATTAGGAATTATAATTATTCCCACTTCACAAACAAAACAATTGAGATACAGGAAAGTTAAATGAATGTCCAAGGTCACACTGCTAGTGAGCAATGGAGCCATTTATGGACAAACATGAGCAATCTGGGGATCGTTCTCCTACCCCCGCGCTGGTCTGCTCGTCCAGTACCTATAACTGTGCCTGCACCCACAGGTCACCCACAGCTGCAGATACACCTACAACAAGAGACAGAAAGGGATACACACAGAGAAAAGGATCTTTTCTCCTAAACTATATTGTAAGCACTTACTTCTTTTTCCTCTGGCATTTCTTTTAGTCTGTAGGTAGAATAGGGATACATGTTAATAGGTGGTCAATAAATAATTGTTCAATGATCAAGTAGAAAGCTCTTACCTAGCATCCTGCTGAACTGGTTCCTGAAATATAACTGCAGGATTGACAAGATTACTAGGAAAGAGTAATTATTACTACTAAGAGCACTTATAGGAGTACTCTCATTACTTTTATCAGAGTACTTATAAGGATAGAAGCTGTGCAGCTTTAGGCGAGTTATTTAACTTCTCTGTGCCTCAGTTTCGGCGTCGTTAAAACAAGCTTAAGAGGAGAACATGCCTCATGTGGTTGCTGTGAGGGTTAAGTGAGAAAACTCATTGAACACACACAGCACAGCACAGTCCTTACTCAGTTTGTGTGCGCTGGTACACTAATACCAGTACACTGGGACTAGTACACTATTAGCTCCCAAGGACCTGGGACACTGACTGGAAAAGAAGAACAGGGGCACCAATAGGGACCACCCTCCAGCCTTCCTAGAGGGGACAGTCCTTGACTGTCACATTGCAAAGCCAGGCTTCCTTGCTCCCAGTACCTGAGCTTCCTTCCAACCCTTGGCTCCTTGAGGAGAAAATCGGCAATGGCTGATCCAACCAAGGGACAGACAGTTGTAGCCAAGAGTAACTTGGCCGTCTCAGAAGAAGAGAACACTCCCAACAGCAGCATGGGGAATGTAACTGTTGGGGCAGGAATCCCTTTAAGCTTAATGACTGGACACTAAAGGCAGGAGGAGTGGGGAACCCCCATTCCCAATTGTCCCCCCCCCAACCCTGGCCACCTTTGACCCTGCAAGGCCAGCAAAGTCATCCTCAGCCTGAGGTGTCAGCAGAGGGCAAGCAGGCCCAGGCAGAAGACAGACAGCCATGAGGATGAAAACACATTTGGCCCAAGGCACTGGCCTGGCTCCAGCTTGGAGTGACCATCCCATCTCCCGGTCAGGAGGGACCAGCAGGCAAGTCAGGCCTCCCGCCTGGACGCAATTAGCTATTGACAGGCTCTGGGAATCTGCATGCAAATGTACCCATATTGCAACCTTAGTTCTTTTCCAATGCCATAATTTTTTTAAAAGTTCATGCAGGGACAGAAATATCTACGACAAGGTGGCCTCTGCTGACCACCAGGTCACCACAGAGGTTCCTGGTCACAAACCACTATCCATTAATCACCCTGACAGGAGCAATTACAAAGGGGACTTTCCACAAAGGGAATGTTGCATTTCCATGCTATGTGGGAACTGATGAGGGAATGGGTAATTGGAAACATTTTTGGAAAAACAAATACTATAATTCCCAATTGCCCTTAATTAGAAATATAAGCAGGTATGCATTTCATCCATTCGTTCGATCAATATTTATGAGGTATGCTATCTTAGGAGAGAAACATTTAAACAATCAGCATTTAGAAATAAGAGTAGTACAGAAACATTTCAGCGTTAAGCATTTAAGAGAAAAACATTAAAAAACAAATGCAAGACTTGGTTTCTGCTTCCAAGTGGTTTTCAACTAAAGGGGAAGATGCAAGATATGCAAGTATAAAAATAAATGGCAATATAAGCCCATAAAGGATGAATGTTCCTGGATGGTTCATCCCGGCAGGGGTATAAGGGCTTGGGAGGAGTAGGACAGCTCCGATGGCTGAAGAAGTCTCAGGAAGAAACTTAAGGGCTTTGAGACTTAAACTTCAGATATAAGGGATTTGAGAGGCTTCAGTAACAGAGAGGAGAGTAAGTTCCACATAGGGAAGAGTGAAATTTGTTAAGAGAGTTGTCTGATTTTAGAGAAGAAATTATGGCAGAGAACTGTGGGGAATAACATGAATTAGGAAGATATCATGACCACACAAAATCCCCAACAATGTATCAGATTAGGCTCTGTCATTTGCGAGTAAGAGAGATTGACCTTGGATGACTTGAATTAAAAGGGAGAAAAGAGACTATTGGGAAGTGTCACTGTATCTTATGATGGGTAGACGTGAGCAACCACGACTCAGGCTGGGCAGACCCCTGGGTGTGTCTGGGAGCCTCAGCAGTCTTACCATTCCTGTGACTCTGTGTCCATGACCTGCCATCTCAGGGTCTCTTCATTTCAGATGTCATATTCTCTGGAAATAGTATCTGTCTGTATACATTGGGTCAAAAGCCTACAGTCTGTATCAACAGATATGGCCAAGGACAGTGTCAGTGGCCCTTCTATGTATGTCAGGACAGTCCCAGGAGAAGGGGAAATGGCTGTGATCCAGGCTACCATCAAGAGGGAACTATTGTAAGCAAAGACCTACTGTGGGCCATTTGGGATGAGCAAATGCACACTGTCCCTGCCTTCACGACACCTAGAACCCAGTGAGATCATTTGACTACGAACTTGCCTGTTCTCCAGGAAACAGGAAATCACAACGGTATGCAGCAAAGAAGGAACAAAATCAAAAGATGGCTTTTTCTTACAGCATCTGTCAGTGAAGTGCACTTCTGATTGAAAGGTAGATCGGACTGACTTGAGGTCAGAAACATATGGGACAGTGATTCCCAATAACATCCAGTGTGCATGTTAAAGCCATGCCACCCTGGGCCCCTCAACACTCCTGATGATGTGGATCTAGGTGGAGCCCTGAAATTGTTGCCTGACAAAAAGATACTCAGTAACCACTGAGGTAGGAAACCAAACTAGCAATCCAAGGAGCTACGTGGGGGCAGCCGGCAGGCATAGGCGATGGCGCAGCATCAGAAATGATTTTGCCAGGTCAAGGGTCTGTTTGTATATGGAAGATGTGATGAAGGAGAAGTTGGGGTGATCCCAACAATTCAAGGCTCGGGGAAAGGGGAAAACACCGTCAATCAGAATAAAGAGAGGGGCATGGAGGCATGTAGATAATAATTTTGCATTCGAGTCCTAGCAGGACATCTGAGCAGAGATAGCCAATAGTCATTGGGGGGATACAGACCTGAGCCCAAAGGAGACAAAAGGGTCATCCTTCTAAGGGTTATACTTTACACATGGCTAATGACTATGTGAACAGAATTTACTCAAAATGAAATTAAAATATTAAAACTATAATGAAATCTCTACAGTCCTGCAGTGATGCATCTGGATTCAGATTAACTAACCATACTAGGCACCTTCACGAATACTATTTTATTCCACCTTCGCAATTACCCTGTCATGGAACTGAGTGTTAAAGCTCAAAATTACAATAAATCGTCCAAAGTAACAGACACATAGGAACTGCCAAGTGAGAATCTGAACCCAGATTTGTGGATTCCTTTTTTCTTTCCATGACGCCATATTACCTCTCCTCATTAAAACCAACAAGCAACCTGTCCAAACAGTGAGTAAACAGGACAAAAATTTATATCTCCATTGCCACTTTGAAGGGCAGATATCTATCTTCTTAATGTTCTGCTTCCAATTTACTTTTTAAAACTTGAAAGATCAGGTGAACTTAACAGTTCGAGGAAACAGACGTTGCATAGTCGCAGCTTTGGAGTCAGTGGAAGGAGTTTTAAAAATTCCTGTATGTCATGGCTGTGGTGCAGTTTGGGTTCAAGGTCCTTTATTTCGAGGCTCAGCCTGTTGAAGCCGTTCCTTTTCTTTCCCCTGCTTTAATAACTCCACAGTGACACCTGCTGGGGAGAAAGAACTGCTCAGGCCCGGGTCCCCTGCAGGAGAGCTCCCAGCGCTGGGAAGAGGGGTCTGCAGGGCCCGCAGCCATCAGGCATTGGCTGTCCCCTGTCCTTCCACACGCAGCTGTTGGTCTATTACACGGAGACTGGAGCTCTGCAACGTGATTGATGCCCAGACCCTGGTGCCCCTGGTGCCAGTGTTCCAGCCAGGTCCGAAGCAGGAGACCTCCCTGGGACTGGCATATGCAGGGGACACCGACATCATCTTACTGCCCTGGTTCTTCTCCAGTTCCCTGTTCCTCCTCTGCCTGCAGCCATTAGTTCCCTCCACCACATGGCATCCTTGACACCACTGTTTGTTTCTCCACGGATCTCTGTGATCCTGCACTTAATAACAAAGTAAAATGGAAAAAACGTCCCCTGGCATAACTGAGAACAAGACGACTTCTGCGGAAAGTGCCAAAATGTTTTAGAAATAAACGGCAGACAACAGAGCCGTTGCATATTTCACTAGGCAGGATAGTAATTTATGTAATGTATTTTTAACTGTGAGAAGTGATGGGGAAACCACTTAAATATAATGTGAATTGAAGATTTGTCAGTTATGTAGTTCATGCAGTGGCAGATCTAGAAAACGTTATAAAAATTCAAGGATTACCAACAGAGAATGCCTAAAATCAGAGCTCTTATTTGAGTTCTAACTCCCCCTATCGCTGGGAATTTTCTGCTTTCTGGGAATATTTTGCTTTCTGTGAAAGGAATCGGAGTTATACCCTGGCTGTCAAATATCTTTTTAAAATCACCTTTCTTCATGTTGTTTCAGTCCCCCAGCATTTATCGCAGCGTCTCTATGACGCTGAGATGGCCTGATACTAACTCAGCCCTCCCTCTGCTTACGATGCCTGAGTATCATCCACCTCACCCACAATCGCTCCAAATTTACTTTGGTTCCTGCCCCATTTTAGGTGGAAGGGCCTTTTGGAGAACAGTGGAGCAGTCACCAAGTCTGGATTCCTCCATGGGAGAGTTGTATGGAAATGACTAGTCTTTAATTTCTCCCTGGAATACGTGCTGTAGGTATTGCGGTTACAACAGTGAGGAAAAGACCTCATCCATAAGCCGTGGTGACTTCACACTAAGGCATACACCTTTCCCAGAGTTATCCAAGGCTATAACTCTCTATCTCTTGCTACCCTTCCCCCCCACCACAACTCCCTCACCTCCCTGCTTCAATCCCCACCACCCTTTGAGACATGCTCAAAAGCCTTTAGGAAAGTTCCTGGGTTTTCAAAGGAAAGGTTTCTTTGTAGATGAAATGCGCCCTCTAGTGGCAACTCTAAAAGTTGCGGTCTGTATTTTTATGATTTTGAGGACGCTGGTTCAGTTGCTTCCTTCTTCCAATGACGAGCCGGGAGCTAGTTCTGACCATGAATTGATGGAAGTACCAATCCTTGTAACTGCTTTTCTTCCAAACAATCCTATACTCCTTTCCCCAGTTTGCAGCAATCCCGAGAATCTTTCTTTTGTCTATTACAACCTGTGCAACTCATTCTCCTGGGTTGGCTGCCAGAAAATTAATCTGGGATGCAATGCTGGGCTTCTGACCTCAGGAGTTGCATGCTGAGAATGGTAACACCACACTGGCAATCCGTTAGGTGGATTGGCACACACTTCTCTGAACTCTCCTTACACAGGACTATTTTCCCAGTTTGACTAGGGAACTGGAGCTACACTGCATTTGAGTTTCATGGTGTTTCAGTATTCACCAAAAAAAGTCATATCATCCTTTATGTTAGTCATATCTAATACCTACGTTTTTGTTTTTATAGTGCTCCAAAAAACTAGAAGAGACAAATTTTTCAAATTTGCTAGGGTGCTAGGAAGTGCTACAAGTTTTACCTTTAAAATCTACTCTTCTAGCAGTTTGATTTACTCATTTTACAATGTATACATACAATGAAACATCACATCGTACCCCATAAATATATACAATTATTATTTGTCAATTCAATATAAAACAAATAGTTCAGGCTTTCACAATGGTCATCATGTGAAGCTATTGAAAGCAAAGAAATATGAAATTGGTGCTAACCCACATGTGAAAATTGCTGCATCTCCTTCTATTCTAAGCACGTCAATCAATAGAGGAAACCCAAGTAGCCATTTAAACAGCCTTGAAATGCTCTTTGGGGTTCTAAGTCAGTCAGAAAAATGGCCTGTATTTAGCACCCATGGTTTATGCCATGTGAAACAAAAATAATTACAAAGGCAAAAAGAAGAATCCTGGTCACCTGGTGCTCAAGGTCAAATGCAGAAGGGAGAAAAATGCATAGATAAAAATCAATTGAGAATGTATTTTTCAGAAACATAAAAACACAAGCACAATTACTACAATTGATTTGATGCTATATGGGATATTACTAATGAATGTATGCTATTCACTCAGATGAACAGGACTTTGTTTATACGACCTTGGAGAAGACGGCAGTTCTTTAACCATCCTTGACTTCTCTCTTTTTCCTTCATTTTTCACTTCCACAATGAATCTCAAATTTATTCTCTTGCTGCTCTTTCTCTGCTAATTGCTTGGCTGAGGTCTCTCTGCCGGAACAGCTGTGAGACACTCATGGACTCAAATCCCCCGCATTCAATTCACCCTAAGCCCTTTCATCCATTCTCCACAGAGCCCCAAAATGTATGCCTTATCTGATCCCTGCCTTAAAAATGGTTGGCGACCCTCTGTTGTCCAATACAACATTTGCCAATGTGTTTTCAGAATTTGGATTCCTGGGGATGTTATTACTGACAAATGAAAGGGGCTCCACATTTGGGGAATGGCAAATACGCACTGTGAATTGCCAAGAGGCAGAGTGGATAGGTAGTGAAAGCAGAGCCTAGATCCTTCCACCCGGGAGAACTCTGCAGAGCCTTCCCTGACCACCTGCTGATGAATTAAGCCCTCCTTTCTCTGCACAGCCTCAACATTGTAGACATACATTTAGTACGTACCACACTGCCTTACACTCATTTAGTTATGTGCTTCACCCGCAGTTAGAATATGAGCTCTTGAGAGGAGGAACAACATCTACTCATGTCTGTAGTCCACTGCACCAGGCCATGGAACTAAGAAAAACAAGAATAACAACTTCCTAGAATCAACTAAGACCCTAAGTTAAAACTATAGATAGCCTCAAATGTGAAGATGGAGCTTCATAGTTTGATATTTTGAAACTCAAGAACTAGAAAACTTTTATCCATGCAGCATTGGATAACTAGATTTATCAAGTAAAAGAGAATAAGACTTCATGAATTTGTAAGCAGCCATCCAATGTATCTCTTACTAATATTAATTTCACTGTGAAAAGGTTGATAGCCCATGAGTGGACTTCTACTAGGTATTTCTTCTTACTGAAACATAAGGAACTGAAGCAATGTGCCTGGTTCATTTTTACTTAATTTTATTCTGATAAAATGAAGGTTCAGGTAAAAACAGAAGCCTGTCTCCTAACTGCCACAGATTCCGTACATGGATAAGAAGAGACACTAACACGGTGGCAAGGCCAGCTTTGGGGGGTGTGACCTGTGCAGTCACATAGGGTCCCGCACTTAGAGGGACCCCACACTTGGTTTAGTGCTTTGCAACCACCATCTTGAAATTCTCAATAATTTTTCAACAAGGGGCCCCCCGTTTTCATTTTGCATTAAGCCCCACAAATTCCATAGACAGTCTTACAGTAAGGAGCCCTCAGAAACCATGTTTGCCTCCCTAAACAGGCAACTTACCTGGAAGTCCCTTGCCCAGAGCAGAGAGAGGGAAGAAAACCAGCCTGTGCACAGTTGAGTCTCGGGGAAGCAGGAGAAAGTGCAGCTAAAATCGAATCCCCTCGAGGCACTCAGGGCCCATCGGCCCCTATGCTGCTCTTCTTGGTTAGTGTGCGGCTCACCAAGTGGTTCTGCAGCAGCTCACCTTGGCTCTTCTGCTCCCGTCTCCACCATTACTTTATTAACCACATTTCACTAGCAGGAACTGTGGCTCCATCAAGGTGGCACTGCAGCAGCCCCAGGATCCCCCAGATCCCACAGAGCCCCCCGCATGGTGCTGCTACACAGAAAGATTCTACAAGGCCAGCACTGGCCTGAGACACCCGCAACTCTGCTGTTGGATTTGAGAGTTCCCATATCTATTTTCTAGAACAGAATCTCCACTCTGTTGACAATAACAGATCATTCTACAGTATATCTGTAAAATCCAGTCAACACTTTGCTGTTTGTGCTTTTCTGTTCTCTAGTTCAAGTTAAAGACAAATAATTTTTTTCTTATTTTTCTTAATGAACAACTTTATAATTCTTGGCATTTTTGGAATTACAACCCCCAAATTGAATGAAAAAGAAAACGTGCACAAACTTCACCTTCTTATGTCTAATGTTCATTTTTGAAATTGAATTGGGTTGGAACTAATGTTCTAAGAATTCTCTATGACATATGAAAAAATTAGAAACACCACGGGGTATCAGAGAACTGGGAATGGAAACTACCTAAGAAAACAATTAACATTGGAGGGAGGTGCCGTAATAAGGCAGAGCTCTCAGCTGGTGTTTGTGCACAGGGTAGGCAACATATTTCAACTCGATTGTAAGGCAATGCTAAGTTTTATGTGTTGCACACAGAGAGATCTTGTCTTTAATTTGAGCATTAAATTAAATGCATTCAAAAATAATCACTGGATTGGAGAGAAGCTTGGAATAGCCATCATATATCAGGATTCCTAGTATAAACCAAGGACTCAACGCTCTCTATGGGAGGCTAAACCTGGCATGATTGATGGCTGAGAAATTGTATGTGGTATAGATGACACAGCTGACAGAGACCCAATTCTCTTCCTGTGTCCTGCTCTAAATAGCCACGTGACTCTGAGTGAGTCCTTTTACAGATCTGCAGTCAATGTCCTCCTCTGAAAAAGGAGACAAGAAGACCAGCATTGCCACAAGGACATGGGCTGCTTCACATTCCAGGAGAGCTCATCTGAACACTTCGCTTTGTGCTTGCTATTTATGGAACCTTGGGCAAGTTATGTAACCTCTTTTAACTTCCCTTTACACCAAATACTTAGGAGGATGTGGAGCAACAGGAACTCTCATCCATTGCTCGTGGGAATGCAAAATAGTGCAGCCACGTTGGAAGAAAATTGGGCAGTTTCTTACAAAATTAAGCCTACTCTTCCCATATGATCCAGCAATTGTGATCCTTACATTTACCCAAAGAAGTTAAAAATTTACAACCTCACAAAAACCTGCGCGTGGATGTCTACTGCAGCTTTATTCATAATTGCCAAAACTTGGAAACAACCAAGATGTCCTTCAGTAGGTAAATAGATAAAGAAACTGTGTTATGTTCAAACAATGGAATATTATTCAGTGCTAAAAAGAAGTGACCTATCAAGTCATGAAAAGAAATAGCAGAACCTTAAATGTATACTAATGTGTGAAAGAAGCCAATCTGTAAAGGCTACATACTGCCTGACTCTAACTACATGACATTCTGAAAAAGACAAAACTACGGAAACAGTAAAAAGATCAGTGGTTGCCAAGGGTTAGAGGAGACAGAGAGGGGTGAATAGACAGAACACAGAGGATTTGGGGGCATTGGGACAATTCTGGATGATACTGTAATGGTGGATACATGTCATTATACATTTATCCAAACCCACAGAATGTACAACACCAAGAATGAGCGCTAATGTAAACTATGGACTTTGGGTGACAGTGATGTGCCAGTGTAGGTTCATCAGTTGTACCAAGCGTGCCACTCTGGTGTGGGATGTTAACAATGGAGGAGGCCG
Organism: Indri indri; assembly: GCA_004363605.1. Taxonomy (NCBI): domain Eukaryota; kingdom Metazoa; phylum Chordata; class Mammalia; order Primates; family Indriidae; genus Indri; species Indri indri. The sequence goes on along the minus strand of RJWJ010006620.1, from coordinate 40,037 downwards.
TGCATGTGTGGGGGCAGGGAGGATACGGCACATCGGTACCTTCTGCTCAATGTTGCTGTGAACCTAAAACTGTTCTAAAAAAAGTCTATTAAAAATAGAGCTATGGTTATTGTTATCTAAAACCCCTCCTAGCTTTGGATTCTGACGTTATATGTAGCTTTGGATTCCGATGTTATATGTTGCCAATATATATTTGTTGAAAGATGTTAACATTTGGTAAGCATTTGTGTTATCCTGGCCTCTGGTGGTGAATTCGTAGAGATGTCATAACTCTCACTACCACATGTACCACTTCCGTAGCACTCTTCCCCAATCTTAGATTTTCTATGAGCTGTTACAATTATTGAGCCTTTCCCACCCCATCACCCACAATTGCTTTGTGTGCAGCTGATTACTATTATTATCCTTAATTTCTAAAGTAGGAACTAGGCACGATAAGTCCTCATCTAGGAGGTGTTATTTGGGCATAAATAACACCTCAGGTGGAACAGGTGAGGCAAAATTTGCATTTTAGCATTAAATTGGAAACAGACCCCAGGAATATTTTATTGCTGTGATAACCACCACCAAGTGGAAAGCCCAGAATGATTAACTAACCATCCTTGGCTTTTGTAATAAGTTGGTAACAAATTCAGAGTTCAAGGCACCCGCTTATATATTGGACTGCTCTGGAGCTGCCAGAACCCTGAGCCTCTTTCGCTGGTGTGCCTTGAATGGCGAGGTAGACCAGCAGACTAAGTATTCAGAGACCCCAGATCCTCTAGCCAAGTCTGCACTGTCACAGCCATATGACCTTGGCAAGTCCCTGAACTGTTTTAAGCATCAGTTTTGTTTTGTTTTTCCATTTGTAGAGATAACACTTTCTCTGCTCTGCCCAATCCCAAGGCTCACCTATGTCTGTTCAAACAAGACCATGCATTTGCCAGTGGGTTGGAGACTGGGGGAGCTGGTCAGTATCCCTACCTTCCATTTTACTCCTTCCATTTTACTTCTTCCAGTCCCCATCCTGTACATTCGTGTTTTTAGTAGAGAATCCCAAGAGAAGCTAAGGAGAACAAAAGATAAATGTGGCACATGCAGATAAAAATAGTCAAGCCCCAAGATAGTAAGTGGATGAGGGTTTCTTCTTTATGTGGACTGTTGTGACAGGAAGTTCATCAGTGGATAATCCTTCAGCCTTAGAGTTAGGGCCAAGGCAAAGTGAGGTCAGGGGCTGCCTCACTGATGGCTACAAGCCTCCAAGTGTCCCCAGAAATATTCTATATTTAGACTTATATGCATCTCACAGATACAAGTCACAGAGCAGGAAAATTGAAAATGTTAGTCCATCGAATGAATCCTTGCTCAAGACACACATATGCTATTTGACCACATAAGGTTAGCTGGGTTCCTTTGCTGACTCCTGTCCCATCCCCATAAATGGGACAAGTTATATGTCTTTGACTTAGCAAACCCCACCTTGATTAGTAGATCAATGCTGCCATCACCAGGAGTAGGATTTATTGACAATGTGTGCTCTCTGATATGATGCACTGGGAAGGCCACATCACCTCTATGGTATTCTTTCCCCAAATCCATGGCCCCAATCTATGAAAACATCAGACATTGTCTAAATGAGACACACTTGACAAGGTACTTGACCAGTAGTCTTCAAAAGTGTCAAGGTCATGAAAGACAAGGAAAGACAGATGAATTGTCACAAAGCAGAGGAGACAAACAAGACATTGCAACTAAATGCAATGTGGGGTCCTGGACCCAATCTTGGAGCAGAGAAAGGATATTGGAGGAAAGGCTGGTGAATTCCAAATAAGATATAGCTTAGTTGGTGGTCTTACATCAAGGTTAATTTCTTAGTTTTGAGAGTTGTGCCATGGTTTCAAGAGACGTTAACACTGGGGGGAATGAGTACAGTGTGTGGGGAGCTCTCCATTCGCTTTGCAACTCCTCTGTAAGTCTGCATTTATCTTCTAAATAAAAAGTTAAATTTTAAGCACAGTACTCGACTTGATTTTCTATTTCCCATGCACAACAATTCCAGGGAGAAGTTAGAGCCAGGATTAGATATGGTGGCAGGAGGGGGATGATATCTATGTTGCCTAAATTGATGCAAAGCTCAAAATTAGCATGGTTGTTATTTCTGCAAAAAGTAGATCCACGACTGATTTATACCAGACTGTGAACAAATAACTGAGAATTAGTCTGATTAGCACCTGCCAGCAGCCCTCTTCTCCCTAACCCACCACTCCTCCTCCACCCTCCCACCTGCCTGAAAAGGGGAAGCTCCTCCCTGAAATCATAGCATGTTCCAATTTTTGTGTAAACCACCGCAAAGGCACCGACTCTTTTCTTTTTACATTGTTCCCATGAAGTGTGCCATTAGGGGCTCAGAATACTAAAGACTGCTGTCATAATTAAGCTCCGGGATGTATTTCAAAGACTCGCAGACATTAGAGATGAGAAAGACCCAGCAGGTCATCCAAGCCTGTCTCCCTGCCAGTGCAGGATGACTGTGTGCAATTTGGCAGATCTGTATCAGGCTATAAAAATTCTAAACTATTCAAAAAAATTACCACATTGTATAAATTATGATAAAAAGTTTACCTTATTCCTGGGCAATTCTTGAGGGTAGTGAGGAAAAAAAGTAAGTCACTGAATAGCTTTCTCAAAACAATTACTGTCCTATTTAGAATATATTTTCCAAGGTGAAAGTGTGGTTATTTTCCACTCAATGTGACAGCCTGTGCTTATTGTTATGCAAGAGTTGCCTCCCTGCATCTGATAATTTAAAATTTAGCACTGACCCCCACTGTCCCTCAAATGATATTATAAATGTGCTTGCAATAGTTCCAGCTTCTTCTGGCTTTTATTGAAGTGCTAGACTTGAGCACAGTTGTATAAGATGCTGTCTTTGGCTCAGACATCCTATCCCCAATATCTTCACTCTTTAAGAATAAAGGCTGGAATGAAATGCCCCAAAGGCCTTCGAAAAAGGATACTCAGGACACTGCACCTTAGTAAGTTGAGTGAGGCCTTTTCCAATTATAATTGTGAAATGACCATGATGCACATATTGATTTAAATTCCAATAAAAATGGGCAACAGCAACTACCAAACCACCAAAAATAAGAAGTAATTTCAGGGGATAGAATTTAGAGGAACATTGAAGAGAATTATTGAAATGAAAGAGTTAATCTATAGTCTGGAAATGCATCCTGGAATGTTTTAATCATGTACAAAGTGGAAACATAGCAGAATAAAGGATGCAGATAGATAAAATCCACTGATATACATGACCACTGCATCTATCAAAAATGGATATCTGTCTGTCACTCTGTCACACTGGGCACGGAGAGACGAGAACGCAACAATGTGAAATATGTCAATATTTCCCATTTTTTTCTTGAGTTTTCTCTACTTGGCAAACACAATTCACCTTTACATAATACGTAAGAAAATGTACGTCTTGTCCTATGAAAAAAGAGCATTGTTGTAGGAACCGTGCCCAGGCCTTCTTTACAAGCACCGTAGTGGCTGGACATACAACGTTTGCAATAAGCCACGGCGGAAACCCGCGTTAAGAAGCACATCCTAAGATCCAGCAGTTCTGCATCTGACATCCTTTCATCGCTTCTTCTAACATGACTGCATGTTCATGTACGTGTCCATATAGGCAGGCTGGACCCTGTTTATCTTTATGTTTCAAAATTCCATTTGTCAGCTGGTTAAAACTTAGAACATACTTCCCTAAAGCCTTGGTTTTGTAAATGAAGCTTACTTCCCAGGTTAGCCCACAAAAATTCATGATCAGAGCTGTTATCATGTCCTTGACCACATTTATATACAGAATGCTCAAAACTCATATGCCAGAAGCCCCATGAGTTCACATACCTCCAGTGCTTAATGCCAATAATCCGGTACTTCTGAATGAATACTGAGTGTCAAGTCCACAGGGTAAGCATGGTCATTTGTATGAAATGTTGTCAAAAATTGATTGTTCATTAAGTCTGAGTATTTTGGTATTGGAAAAAACAGGTAAAGGTTTAGACACAAGAAAACAGCAAAAATAATGTGACATCTCTATGACCACAACAAGGAATGGGGGAACAGAGCAGAAATCAAATACACTGCAAGAGACACAAGCTCTTAGACAGAATTGTGTGAAATGTAAATTCTCAACAGATACAGCTTTCTAGATTCCTCAGTGGTATATAAGCAATGAAAACATACTTCCTTCTACCCTTCAACTATTACTCTCGCAGGTGATATGCACATTAACCTATTGGGGGAACACTGACCCTAAATTTTCCTTTTCGTGTTTTGGCTTCACTTTTCGGGTTGCCAAGAATGGGGACACCCTCAATCTATTTTAATTCGGAGAGCTGGGTGGTCAAGTGAAATATATGAGGCAAGAACCAAAAGTCTCACAAAAAGCCAAGAACAGGAAACATAAGGTCCTAGGTTGCCTGGATCTTGAAGGTGGAAGCAAGGTAGATCTGATGGCAAAAACCTCTGGGCCTCGTGACAGCCTCTGGCATCCAAGGGACTCCTTTACACTCTCCGTGTGGATGGCTCTCTGACCTGCTGGCAAAAGCTGCATGTGCTTCCCAGTGGTCTCTGTCCCCTGAGCCTTCTGCTCGTGTATCGCCCATCACTGCCTCTACTCTTCCCATGGAGACTGTCGATGCATCCTTCTGTTTTCTGTCTCTACTTCTAACAATACCTTTTGGCATGTCCCTAGTATAAATTGCTGTCAGGAAAGGAGATTGGGGAGAAAAAAGAAACACAGAGGGAAGGGGAGGGAAAAGAACCTGACTACTACACCCTCCTCTGGCCCTCGGATATTGGTCATAACTCATCAGTAATTGGACAACCTATCGATTGGCTGCCCTTGGGTCAGGTGCCCCACCCTAATGCAATTATTGTACTGATCGCATGTCATAAACTGGGGATGGGCTCCCTAGAAAGTATAACAAGAGCAAAGTCTGTGACACTGTTAACACTTTTTATTATGAAGTATATTTCGACAGAGTGCTATAAGTAAATAAAATCCAGTAATGTTCAGGGTAGATGAAGGAACTAGTACTACCTGATTGGGAACAGCAGTTACCCCATAACTTTATCCTTACACTTAAGCTTCTCATGCTGGGAATAACTTGCTCATCAGTATACAATTTTTTTTCTTTTTTTCCTTTTTTTTCTTTTGAGACAGAGTCTCTCTCTGTCCCCCCAGGCCATAGTGCATTGGCATCATCATAGCTCCCTGCAAACTCAAACTACCAAACTCCTGGGCTCAAGCAATCCTCCTTCCACGGCCTCCCAAGTAGCTGAGACTACAGCCACATGCCACCACGCCCAACTAACTTTTCTATTTTTAGTAGAGATGGGGTCTTGTTCCTGTTCAGGCTGGTCTGGAACTCCTGAGATCAAGTGATCCTCCAGCCTTGGCCTCCCAGGCTCATCAGTATACATTTTGGAGGCAGAACTCAGAATATTTGCCAATCTCTGCTCTCTTCCAACTCTTTAAGGGAACAACTATTTATTTCTTTATTTATCTAAATAACTATAAATGGATCGCAGAATATTTGCTTAATATAAATACTCACATGGTGTTCTAAGGATCCCTTATCCCCTGGAAATCCATTCTCAGGCAACTTCAGGCTAAAAGCTTAGCATTAGAGTCTTTTCAGATGTCACTCCTTTATTTCTCATTGCCAGTTTCTCCTAAGTCATCAATAAAAGTGACCTTGCTAAAACTTCACAGCAGGGTGACCCACACACTTTACCTAGTCATCATTCAACCAGCACCTATTGAGTGCCTGCTGTGGCACAGCTTAGTGCAGAAACTTGGTCAGAGCAAGTTCACCACAAAAGAGAGGGGAAGAGGCCAGGGCTCCAGCAATCTTGGGCAGACTGTCAGCAACACTTCCCTTATCTTGATGACCACCCGGAAGAGTTAGCTACCATGACCATGACATGATACTATGACCCACAGGTCGTCTTGTATCAGAACCGGAAGAGATGTCAAAACCATAACCAGTTTTTCTGATGGATTTTTTGCAAAGATAACATGTAATAAGCTCGTACATGAGCTGTCTGTCTTGATGTTCAAGTGCTCTAAATAACTATTTCGATCTCACAGATAAGAAAAAATAATAATTCTTTCCTAAATATTCTTTCCTAACACTATGACATATACAGCCACAAGTACAAGCAGTGTCCCCATGCCCACCTTCCCACAAGTGCAGACCCTTGAAAAATGCAAGGGTCGGCGGTACTGACACTCAGTGCAGTTGAAAATCTGCATATAACTTTTGACTCTCCGAAAACTTAACTACTCATATCCTACTGTGGACCAGAACACTTTACAGATAACATAAAGAGTTGATTAACACATTTTCTATGTTATATGTATTTATATACTATATTCTTACAGTAAAGTAAGCTACAGAAGAGAAAATATTATTAAGAAAATCATAAGGAACAGAAAGTATATTTAGGGCCGGGTGCAGTGGCTCACACCTGTAATCCTGGCACTCTGGGAGGCCGAGGCGGGCGGATCGTTAGAGCTCAGGAATTCGAGACCAGCCTGAGCAAGAGCAAGACCCCGTCTCTACTAAAAAAATAGAAAGAAATGAGCTGGACAACTAAAAAATATATATATATATGTATGTATGTATGTATGTATGTATAAAATTAGCCGGGCACGGTGGCACATGCCTGTAGTCCCAGCTACTCGGGAAGCTGAGGCAGGAGGATCGCTTGAGCCCAGGAGTTTGAGGTTGCTGTGAGCTAGGCTGATGCCACGGCACTCACTTTAGCCCGGGCAACAAAGCGAGACTCTGTCTCAAAAAAAAAAAAAAAAAAGAAGATATATTTACTATTCATTAAGTGGAAATGAATCATCATAAAGGTCTTCATCCTTGTTGTCTTCATGTTGCAAAGGCTGAGGAGGAGGAGGAGGAGGAAGAGGAGGGGCTGGTCTTGCTGTCTCAGGGTTGGCATAGGAGGAAGAGCTGGAGGAGGTGGAAGGAGAGGCAGGCACACTTGGTGTAATTTTCATTGAGAAAAGTCTTGTATAAGTGAACCCAAGAAGTTCCAACCCATGCTGTTCGAGGGTCAACTGTACTGGCAACTCCATTAGTTTGTTCCGACAAGAGTTAACTCTGTTACCCACGATCTGAGACACATTCAGCACTCTTTGATCACTCATCGGGTGGGGATTTGATTTCTCTTCCCTGGTTTATAGCTGCAGAAAGCCATGTCTCCTATCCAAGCCACGTTCCAAAACAGTTTTATTTCTCTAAACTTAAAACCACAAGTCACTGTTATCTAGTGTATGTATTAGCCAAATCTTTGTGAAAGTTGCTTGTTTGCCTTTCTTGAATAGTCTGTGAAATTCCAGCCTAGCGCATGACAAAAAGGTGAAGTTTACATCTGCTTTTCTAACACTCAACACTCAGCCACGCTTCCAAATCTTGTCATAGTTCTCAGGCAGGGGCAAAATTGTTTCTTTTCAAGAAATAATCTCCCAAGATCAAGGACGCACAAAGTGCTTCGGTTCAAAGGAGTGAGAGGAGAAGAGAGCAAAGGAAAAAGAAGCTCTTCTTGGAGACGGTACAGAAACTCACCCTGGAGCGCCTTGGAACTGGGGATTTTTTTGAAGTCGTTCACAAACACTGCATCTACCCTTGGTAGGTCATTTCATTCCATTTAGCACTTTTTATTCTCCGTGGTTTACAAGCTCTTAAGCAAATGTAGAAGGGAGGAAAAGCTAGTGTATCTGATAACACAGTGTATCAGACTGACAACCTCACTGAATTTCCCCAGTGGCGGGAGCAAGACACTGTTCCAAAAAGAAATACTGCATAAAGAAAGGGAAAAGATCATAGAGATCGCCCCTTCCCATCCACTTTCAGAGAAAAGGACCTGAAGTTGATTTCTGTTTAGATCAGTGGTATACCAGTTGGAACATGGTGCCTGGCACTGCAGCACAGTAATATGATCTGTGCTATAAATAGCTGCCAAATAGCCATGTGGTGGCTGGCAGCATGCTACGTGTTGTGATGAGAGCGATCTGTTTCAAAGGGAAGCCACATAACAAGAGGGCAAAAAAAAAAAAAAAAAAAAAAAAAAAAAGCTGAGGTGCAGGGGAGCCGTTTTTCATTATCTCGCTGTGTTTCCCTTTTTATATATTAAAATTTGAATTTTTTTTTTTTTTTGGTTGGCCAACCATTTTTGGAAACCTACCCGAGTAATTTGTGAAATGATTTCTCTTCTTTGGTGGTCTGTTTTCTCCAAAAGGGACATAGATTACTATTACCATACTCTCCCTCAAGTTTTTCCAGCTCTCATAACATTCCCGGGCAATCCTAGAATCCTAGACAAGCAGAGGCAATGAGATGCAAGATGTTTCTAAGATGAGTGTGGGAATGAAAAAAAAGAAAGAAAGAAAGAAATGTTACTGAAAAAGCTGTATCCAGTAACCTTTGAATAGGAAGGTAAGAAATCTTGGATCATAAATTATAAAAACATGGTATAATAATTTAAAACTAGAAGAATAATGACAGTAACAATAGTAGATAACATTTATTGAGTACTTTGTGACAGACACTGTTTCAAACACATCCCATGAACATTTCACTGTCCCCGCTTTGTGGATGAGGAGGGTGGGCCACAGAAAGGTTACATCTTTGCTCAACATCACGCTGCCAGTGGTGGCACTGGGATCCCAGCCCTGGCTGCCTCTCTCTCCAGGGCCCTCTGTCCTAACCACAGTGCCCCCAGCCACCCTATTCAGCAGTGAGAAGGAACTTTGTTAAAAGCTAACTGCAGGCTAGACTTGCACTGGGGACTGTGCCCAGTTACATTGTTTGGAAGAAAGTGAAGAGGCTGAGTAACTTGCCTGAGGGCACACAGGTAGGTTGCAGATGCAGAAGCCCACTCTACCACATGGTTGGACAGCCTCCTAAACACCATGAGTAATGGTGCCAATAACAACACCAGGGAGCCGTTTCCACAGGCAGCCCTGCTTTCTACATGGTGGACTTGCTACTTTGCCCTCAGAGTGGCACATAACCGTTCAAGTGGTTCAGACTCCCTATTGCCTCACGCCAGATTCCAGGTCACTGAGATCATTGAGCAGGTCCCAGGGACCTCAACATGCTGCCTCATTCCATGTAATGCCTTGCTTTGTGCAATTTGGTTCTTCATTCATCCAACTAATCCAACATGGAGCCCTAAGAAATTTTTCTGTTTTCACTCGACGATGTTCAAAATATATTCCCTCCACTATTAGGAAGAAACCAGTTGGTATCATGGAAAGAACATAGAGGTTCTGACACCTGGAAGCCCACCATCACCCCTCCCTAGCTGTGTGGCCTTGGGCAAGTTATAAATCCTCTCAGTTTCAGTTCCCTCAACTCTCCGACGGTCTGACATCATCAGACCATGTAAGAAATGCTCAAAAATCAGGGTTGTCACCATTGTGACTCTTGTCTTGACTTTCAAAGTTCAGTGGAAATTTAGAGAGCGTTTTTTATTTTTCTAATAGGATTTTAATCGTCCACAATTACTTAATTCACAATAACCTTGGGTGGATGACCACTACTATTCCTTCATTTTTAGATATGTCTACATGGAGTACAGAAAAGTGACTCAAAAAACCAATGGGCTCTCCAAAATCAGAGACTCAAACACTGACCAGGTTGGCACGTATCTGAGTTGTGCTGGCTTGGCTATGGTTCAAAGAATCTAGATAATCTTTGAAATATTTAAAGACACAAAAAATGTTAAAGCTATAGTATTGAGTAAAAAACTAGGTTTATAAAACTGTACTCTGTATGACCCTCTTCTAATTACCTATTAGAACTATTAATACCTCTTGACTCTAGTGGTAAAATTATGAGTGAAATTTGTTTCTTTCTTTTTGTTCCTTTGTACTTTCTGAAATATCTAATGAATATGTATTATTTTGTAAAGAAAAACAGCTTGGAAAATTAAAAGATTTCTTTAATGTCTTTTTTCCTGTCCTATTGTGTCTTTGCATAGGCAATAACAGACCCTAGATACTTACTATGTGTTTTTCTGAAAGCTTGATAGGTAGTGAAATTTTTGGCTTTGGGGCTCACTATTTCATTATTAAAACAACAATGTGATGAAGCAACCAGGTAAATCTGGAACATTTTGCTATCTGTGAACAATTCTGGTGGACAGGTAAAAGTATTAAAAATCATAAACTGTTGAAGTTGCTGAGATTACTCAAAAATTTATAACTATATGTATAGTTATAAGATGTAATCACTGATTGTGCTGGCAATCAGTTGAGCCAATTATATAGAGAATAGTAAAAAACAACTCTTTTTCTATACTGCCTCTTAAGAATAAACTTCTGTTTCTACTACTAATGAATTAAATACAAGAATTTCTTAGAATCCAAATTGAACCCATTTTTAAAACCCTCTTTCTGATCCTTTTACTTTATCAACCCTCTTTCATAAATTGCACTTTTCCTTTTATTTTAGTGTATTTTCCTAGATCAAAAATGGACAACTTAAATAATAAAGACTCCAAGTCCAAGTGCAATATCACGCATGGCTTTTGATTATCCTTAAACATGAAGCTGAGTATTCCCATTATAACACTAGGTATGTTATACCACTAGCCTGCTTTCTGATAGTCACTGGGATTCTTCTATCAATAGATAGGAATAAAACTAAACCAATGTTGAGAACATGCTATTAAATGACCTTTCTTCACTGTCTTTGTAAGGCCTCATTTGATGGGTTTAAACATATTCATTTAAAAGCAAATCCATTTTTGATGGCTGAATAGTAATCCATGGCATACATATACTACATTTTATTAATCCACTCATGAATTGATGGGCCCTTGGGTTGATTCCACATTTTTGCAATTGTGAATTGTGCTGCAATAAACATTCTAATGCAAGCGTCTTTTTCATAAAATGACTTTTTTCCTTTGGGTAAACACTCAGTAGTGGGATTGCTGTATCAAATGGTAGCTCTATTTTTAGTTCTTTGAGGAATCTTCATACTATTTTCCATAAAGGTTGCACTAGTTTGCACTGGCACCAACAGTGTATAAGTGTTCCTTTCTCTTTGCATCCACACCAGCATCTATTGTTTTGGGACTTTTTGATAAAAGCCATTCTCACTGGTGTTAGGTGATATCTCACTGTGGTTTTGATTTGCATTTCTCTAATGATTAGCGACAAGCAGTTTTTCATATGTTTATTGGCCATTAGTCTATCTTCTTCTGAAAAGCTTCTGTTCATGTCTTTTGCCCACTTTTTAGTGGGGTTGTTTGATGTTTTCTTGCTGATTTGCTTGAGTTATTTGTAGATTCTGGTTATTAGACCTTTATTGGTTGTATAGCATGCAAATATTTTCTCCATTCTGTAGGCTATTTGTTCCATTGATTGTTACCTTGGCTGTGCAGAAGCTTTTTAATTTAATCAAGTCCATTTATTTATATTTGTTGTTGCTGTGATTGCCATTGGGGTCTTCTTCAAAAATCCTTTGCCTAGGATGATATCTAGAAGAGTTTTCCCAACATTTTCTTCTAGAATTTTTATGATTTCATGTCTTAGATTTAAGTCTGTTATCTATCTTGAATTAATTTTTGTGAGTGGTGGGAGATATGAATCCTGTTTCAGTCTTCTGCATGTGGCTATCCAATTCTCCCAGCACCATTTATTGAATAAGGATTCTTTTTCCCAGTGTATATTTTTGTCTGCTTTGTCAAAGATCAGGTGGCAATATGAGGATGGTTTTATATCTGGGTCCTCTATTCTGATTCATTGATCTATGACTCTGTTCTTGTGCCAGTACCGTGTTGTTTTGGTTATTATAGTCTTGCAGTATAGCTTGAAGTCTTTTAAAATGATGCCTCCAGATTTGTTCTTTTTTGCTAAAGATTGCTTTGGCTATTCAGTCTCTTTTCTGGTTCCAAATGGAGCATAGAATTATTTTTTCTAGATCTGTGAAAAATGATGTTGGTATTTTAGTGGGGATTGCATTGAATCTGTACATCACTTTGGGTAGTATGGACATTTTAGCAATGATGATTCTGCCAATCGATGAGCATGGTATGCTTTTCCATTTGTTTACATCATCTGTGATTTCCTTCCTCAGTGATTCATAGTTCTCTTTGCAGAGATCTTTCACCTCCTTGGTTAAATATATTCCTAGGTAATTAATACCTTTTGCAACAATCTGGATGGAACTGGATATCATTCTCCTAAGTGATGTATCACAAAAATGAAAAAACAAACACCACATGTATTCATTATTAAATTGGAACTAACCAGTCAGCACTCGTGTGCACAGATGAAAGTAAAACTCAACAGAAATCATGCAGGCGGGAGGGGGAAGGAAGGGATGGATGAAATTATACCTGAAGGGTACAGTGTATACTATCTGGGTGATGGGGACACTTACAACTTTAACTCAAGTAGTACAAAAGCAATCCATATATGTAACCACAGCATTTGTGGCCCTGTAATATTCTAAAACCTGAAAAAAAAGTGAATCCAAGCATGCTTTGTTGAGGATGCATTATGTGCTATTTTCTTTCAGTGAATGGAACTCTTTAAGAAACAAAAAATTCTGTAATCTAGTGTTGAGAACATGCTATTGAAACACATTTCTTCACTTCTTTTCTAAGGAAAAAAACCCTAATACTATCAGAAATAAATAAGAAGTTTCCTTCTCAAATACTTATCTAGAAAAGCAGGCTGGGGAACATTTAACTTTACTAGCAAGATGGAATCTTCTGGATATACACTCACATCCTCATGGACTGAGACTGCTGTCATATTCTATTACTACTCAAAATTTTAACAGACCTATCCTTCAGCTATGTTGACTCCTGAGATCTTATTTATGTATTTTGCAGATAAGCAATGACAAATATTGCATTTGACCTATAAAATGTGATTTGTCAGACTTTCTGTAACCCAAACACCTAACACCAGAACTAGTGCATGGGTAAATATACAATAGAGGTTTTGTTTGGCTTTGCTTGTTTGTTTTTTGTCAGGCTGAATTTAATGAGTGCTGTCTACATTCTGGGTATTTGCAAATATATGACTTCCTTTGAGGTGAGTCCGGTACGACCATCCTTCCTCATACACGTCAGCATACTCTGCTCTTGTCTTGGTCCTTTCCCACATCATCAACTTCTCTGCACAAAATAATTTTCAGAATATACATACTTGCTCTTCTTTTTCCAGGTCTTAAGAATGTTCTCTTTTGACCCCACATTCTCTTCTACCTATATCCATGAATCTCTGCTCCCCTTCAACGACAGCCTGCTTTTAGAAGCTGCACAAGCTTTTTCCATTTTCTCACTTCCTCTTAACTCCTCAAACCAATCAAATCTGACGTCTGTTCCCACCACTATGCCAAAACTTCTGTCATTGCTATAGCCAACAACCTCCAAACTTCCATCTCCAAAGGCCAGCCACCTTTCTTTCCCTGCCCCATTCATCCTCTCAGCAGCATTGGCAAAGATCAAACCTTAGTCTCTGCTCAACACATACTCCCCTTGGGCTTCCTTGATATCACTTCTCCATCTATCCTTCTGTATGTATAGCTGGTATTTCTACAGGCTCAGTCTTCTACTCCACCACATGTTGGGTTCTCAGTGCAGAGAGATACCCTCTCTAGCTATCCTTCTGAGTGCTCTCATCTTTCTTGTGGCTTTGCATTTTGTGACTCCCGAATGTGCCACTCCAGCTCGAATTGCTCCTCTGAGCTCCTAACTACCAACTCCGAGCACCTGCCAAGGTTTCAACGTGGACACATTGCACCCATTTCAAACATGACGCCATGGACATGAACCACGGATTCCTCTCTTCTCCAAGCCTGTTCCCCTCTTGTCTTCCAAACCCAGTGTTCTCTATCTACCCATTTGCTTAAGCTTGAAATCTGAGTCATTCTTGATTCTCTCCTCTCCCCATCCCATAGCCAATCCACAGCAAGTCCCTTCAATTTTACCTCTCAGAATAAATATGGACAAAGGGGATGACTGGGCCCTTCTCACTTCTCCAGCTTCATCACAAACCTCTCTGCTTCAAGGCCCAGCCACTCAAGCTGCCTTGCATTTCTAGCACATGTCAGCTTCTTTTCCACTTCCAGGCCTGTCTTCCACTTGCTTCCACTTTTCACCCAGATAGCCCCTTCACATCTTCTACATATCAGAATACTCAGAATTTTTTCCTTGGAAAGAACTTCTCTTATTACCCAACAAGTGTTGTTTCACCTCTCATTATGGCTTGTATACTTTTCTCTAGAGGATATATCATAATTAATAGATTGATAGTTATCTTTTGTTCACTGTTTTCTATATCCCTTGTTTGAATCCTAGTTTATAGAATAAAAAGACCACATCTATTTTGTTTAGTAACATGTATCCAATATCTAGCACCATTTGTGACACATAACATGCACGCAATTACTGTTTGTTGAATCAACTAGCAAATATTTTAGATGAAGAAAATGAGTCAAAGGGAGAGGGCATAGTTTGTCAAATTATAAGTTTAAAATCCAGGATTAGAATTCACCTCCCCAGACACAAGTTCATCACCTTCCCCACCACACCATAACAGTCTCCCTATAGGGAAGCCAAATAAGGAGTTCACAGGGAACCAATTGGCCTAATCTTCTGCAGGGGGATTCAAAGAATAAATCTACCAAGGAATATTACATTAGAAAGGAATTCTTTTGCCCAAAATGTTTATAACTATTAAATAAATATTTATCATCACCTATCAATTTCCAGATGGTACCCAGAAGATGTTCAAAGACATGGCCACTGCCATTGAGCATTTATAGGGAATTTGACCAGTCCATTGCCCATGTGCCCCTACACATGCTGTGGATCTGAGGAGGAGAAGGCCACAATGGCACTTACTGTTGCTCCTTCACCCCTCACTCACCACCAGGACAGGCATGCAATAGCATGAAGATGAAATATGCCCTCCTTTTCAGCAAACCTTAAGAGAGGAATGGCTGAGATAGATATTTGGATATGTGCATATGGACATATAATGTAATGTGAGCATTTCTTATATGTATACGTGTATACATTATAGTATGCAAAATATTTTTATAAGTACACATATATATCATATGTGTATGTACATGTGTATTCAGACATATATATATGTGCATATATGTATATATACACATACACAAATATATACATGCAGGTTTATCCAAATCCATATATAATATGAATATATACCACAGATGTATGTACATATAACTATGCATGCATAGGTATGCAGATATAGGTTCACACTAACATATACATGCAAACAGATTAATCCAACTTTCTACTTCACGTATCTCCCAGATATTTACATATACCCACAGAATTCTTGAGAAATATTTCCCTTGTGTTTTTGAGGGGTGAAGACAATATATCAATATTTTTTATAGTGTCTTTGTATATGCTGGACCAAAACATGAGGCAGTAAGCATCATTCTTTACACAGCATTGCTTCTTAGTCTATGTTGTTTAAATATCTATTCATTCAGATAGTTTTTAATGTCAGTACTATCTGCAAGCCTTGGCGAATTTTTTAACAGGGGTAGGCGCTCTTTAGAATTAATGGGGAAAAATGCTAAGGAAAGAAAAAGGAATTGTCATATGAAGGGAAACCATGCTACATTTTCAGTGAATTATGTCACCATAACTCCTGCACTCCAGAAGAATGAGAATATGAAAATCTTTGCTGTGTGTGCTCTTATTTTATCCCAGGGAGACCTCTCCCCTGAAAATCATCTACATAATACTCAGAATAAGTGCAGGATACCAATTACTCCAACCACGCGTATTTCATGAAACCAGTTTAAACTAGCCCTGTCATTTGTGTGAATCAGGAAAACCATCAGCACTTGAAGAATCCCAAATCGTTCTGATTTAGTTACATACATAGATATTTTATAGGTAAATTATAGAGAGAGAATCTATTTATATAGAGATCAATTTATCTAGATAGACAGAATTAAACAGAATTGTTAGATATACCATATGGTTCTTTATATTCGGAAGTGGATCATTCCACAAAGATCAACCCTCCAATTACCACTTCAATTTTTCAGTCACAGCTACAAGCCAGGGGGCGGGGAGGGAGGCCGGGGAGGGAGTGACCTTTAAAAAGCCAGAGTGGCCTCTTGGTGCAACCCCGTTGCCCTTTCAGACGTGTTTTTCTCTGGCAGGACCCACGCGCACAGGCTGGCTCAGGCTGGTCTTACTATTCCCAAAGATAAATCTCCTAGCACGTGCTATGGGGAACCACTTACAAACTCTAAACTGTAATTGGATGTTTTTCTTTCTTTCTCAATTCCCCTGCTAACCAGATTAGATGCTCGTCTGCTTAGCTTGTTATAATTATAATTTATTATAATATAAAAGATATTAACTGTTCCCCTCACCACTTGGTTGATAACATATCTAACTAAGGTATGGTCACCCTAAATTCTTGTTGGAAGTTCTCCACCTCCACCCGATCATCACTGAGGAAATGTCTCCATATATTTAACTCCTTCAGACAATCAGTAAAAATTTAGTTTTCTATTTCATCTCTTTTTTATGAGCCCTCATTCCTGGTGAAGTCCCACAAAAACAAAATCTGGTTTTGATTTTTCCTGTTAATATTTTTTTCCATGTAACCTCAGCACTGTGGGTCTTCCCACAATTCTACCCACCTGCAGATTGGTATCCAGCTAGCTTTGCTAGGATCCCATGTTTTCCTGACCCCTCGGACATTCTAAGTCTCTTTCTGAGTCCGATGTAGTTACTTTCATGAAAATATAAATCAAAGTATGTGTTTAACTGACTAAATCATCATCAGGTGAGTAAAACAATTAAAGTAGCACCAGGGAAACACAACCACAATATAATGCTGTCCCCCAAGAGAAAATGATTTCTAAAAATTTGCTTAGCTCAAATATATTGGTTTATACCATTCGATTTATCTCTTTCTACCCAAACTTACAATACACATACATGCTCACATATATAAACATATACACAGACATGTTCCCATGTATGTTGATGATAGACACATAGATAAACGATAGGTAGATAAATGGATAATTATCAAATATTGATACCTCCTCCACCATGTTTTTGTAAGTGATTTAATAAATGAATTTAATAAATATATTTAATAGATCAGTAATAAAAATGACCAAATGACCACTAAGTGCACACTCTATAGTATTTTTTTGGAAAGCCCTACCATCAACCCCCAAGTTGGACACTATCCTTAAGCCCAGTATAGTTTTCCCAGCCAGTTTCAAGGTATGTGCTATCGGCCGCCTGAGTGGACTAAACCAATTGAACAAATACAATGTGGAGAGATCACAGCTTTCACCAGAATCCAAGGGCATAACTCACTGCCCTCTTTATTCCATCTTTCAAGAAGTGTCACTGAAAAGATATCTTATTTGTTAAATTAAAACCTTATGATGCAAAATCAACACTTTAAAAAAAGATTTTAACACTGTTTGAATGCTTCTGAAAATTCATCAATACACCCAATAAAGAAATAAACATGGCATAGACATTTAGCAACATAAGTATCCCAAATCAGATAGAAGGCTGCTACAATAACACGCTGCATATCTCTGCTATTTTTAAGAATATTTTACTCATTAACATAGCAAACACAACTCACCTTCATTCCTTCTGAGGATTGCTGATAAATCGTTCAAGAAATAATTAATGTGATTGATGAATTGCAACTATAAAATATTTCCAAAATGTAGAGCTGTGTAAAAATGTCACACACATCAGCTACTCAGCCAATTGTCATACGATAAATACATGGTAGCTGCATAAGTGTATTAGAAAATGAGAGTAACCATCTGAAATTTATAAATATTCAAACCTTTAGTGAAGGCAGCTTGTATGTGAAATTTAAATGGCATACAGTACACCAGAAAAGGCTCCATTCCAAAGTTCTACAAAAAAGAATTGTATTTACAGATGACATGAACTAATCAAATACATCCAGCATCATCTGGAAAACTTAATGGCATGCCATAAGTTAATATCACAGTCAATATGCATAACAGAACCCATAATTATTTTTCTAATAATCAAGCCAAAAGCAAAAAGAAAAAGAAATGAAGCAATATAAAAATGAAACAGAAAAAGACAAAGGGAAGTATCACAAAAACATTTATGATACCACTGAAATGACTTGAGAAACTGGTTAAACCCCTGGAGATTTTTATTATTATTATTATGAATACAGGCAAGTCCTGTCACTAAAATGCCCTTGTGATTCCATAGATACTGCAGACTTTTGCTATTCCTCTAAAGCTCCCTCCCACTGAAACAAGGCTTAATGGAAAAGTGGAAGATGTGCAGAGAGGACGGGGGCAATCTCTCCATCGTCACTGGAAAAGCAGGACAGAGAGCAGGAGTTCGTCTACCCCAGAGCATGTTCTAGGTATGACTCCTTTGCCTGTGAGTCCTGTGAGTCACGCCTCACAACAGCTGCAGAAAGACTGTTCCTCCAGCCAAGCTCCCATGCCATGCCATTTCTCTCTTCCCTCACTGACCCCAAACTCTCCATGATGAAGGCTTCCAGAATGCAAATACAACCTAGGCCTCTCAGATGGATTTGATTTCAATCAACATTTGTGCCAAATGAACATCTTTGATATGCAAAATGTCTATGCTAGTGAATAATAAAGAATTATTTTTCCCCAGAAAAACTTTTCTTCCAGGAGGTTAAAGGAAATAGCAGATCTGTAAATGTTAATATACCTATTGTAAAGATGAAGAAATTGAGGGACAATAGTTAAGGGAATCAAATGATCAGAAGAATTGAAATCCATATAATCTTGGGGAAAGTTAATATTTCATGGTATTTAATAAAGTGAGGCTATTATAATCCTCAGATGGAAGTACTTTGAAAGTTTATAGCTAAAGACTATTAAAAGCATGTTTCATCAATAAATTTTAACATGCTGAACATGTTATCAATATAATTTTTAATGGGAATTTTAGAATATCAAATAGAATTATGTACTAAGCTAAGGTGCTTGGTTTTTACATATTTTAAACCATATTACTTTATACAATTATACATTATACAATTAACTCACTTTTAAGTTCGTAAAAATTTAATCTGCTTTATCCATAATTTGGCTTACAGATTTGCTACTTTTAAATATAGTTTAAGGTTTATGTAAGCATGCACAACTAAGTGAATAATATTAGGTAACCAAACTACTGTTTGAAAGAAAGTAGAGTAAGTACATGATCTTAGTTTTGTTTGTTGTGGTCCATTTTAACTGGTGACTACACGGCTCCCACTAACAAGAACAACTGCTGTCTATTTTTAAATGAATCATTTGCTCACAGGAGCCAGTGAATGCATATATGGATATATCTGTGTGTGAAGAAAAAATGAAATAAATCCTCTGGCAACATTTGTTTTCCATTCTTAATTATTCTCCAAAGATTTTTTTTTTAATTAGCAGACATGAACACTAAGAAGGAGGTGTTTCATGAAACCTAGATTTGCCCCATGTGATGGTGTTATGCTATTATCAGGCCTTTGAAACCTGCATGAACACTAACATGTTCCAAGAAAGGGAGACACATTTGCCTATGTCCTAAAGAACTAGGTCCTTGACAGCATTTAGACAAGATGAAGATATGCTGGTGTCTGGAGAGATTCTAGGACCTTCTTATAAGAGGAAATCACAAGTGAAATGGTTCAATCAAATAGCCACTACAAAGTTATATCAATTAATTCTATGCTGGGATCATTGAAATAAAATGGAAAAAAAAAACATATGCTCTGTTTAAAAATCTCTCAAGAGAATACCTGTGGCAACAATTGATTTAGTGATGGATCTGAATATGCCGTCCAACAACTAGAAACAGTAATCCAGCCAGCAAAGAAAAAAATATCCCAGCTGGGGCCAGAAAAAATGACCAGCCATACAGAACAGAAGGGGTGAAATCCAAGCAGTCTTTCATTTTCATGTTTCTGTAGCTTTCCATGTCAGCCACTGCCTGGACCCAGATGACATATAGCATCACCACCAGGGAAAATAGGATGCCTGGGAAAGAGAAGAAAAAACCTTTAGTCTTTCTGAAGATGTTTTCTCAAGAGTGCTGTACTAAACCAATCATTTGCCTGATGATAAGCCTCTACAAATATATTTCTAGCTAAATCAAATACATTATGCCAGACCCTTTATTATGCACTTTATAAACATGTCATTTCTCTTTCACTTTCAAAGCACCAAGGGGAGGGTTATAGCAGCATAAGAACAGCAACCACTGATACGTATTTATTCTGTGCTTACTGTGTGCCAGGTACTGTATTAGGTGCTTGTGAACACCACTGTCAAATATCCCAGCCCTTGTAGAGATTATTTTCTAACATTTATCCTTTCTTTTTTTACTGTATGTTTGGTTTGGGATGAGCACTGTAATATATTATTTCTTTCAATATATATTATACAATAAACCAGCGAAACAGGTAGTAATCTTGTCCCCCTGTTGTAAGTACACACAGACACAGTTAGTGATTTCCAGCACTGGTTTTCAGCTCGGTTCTTTCTGACTCTTGTTGTACTATTATATCCCAGCCAACTAGTGCTGCAATTGAATATGGCCATAAAAATAGAAGCCAAGGTAAGCACCAGACAAGAACAGAGATGAAAGCACCGAACCAACGTAGAAGAACATACATGATTTTTCAAAACTGAAATATATGTACTGAAGATTGATTACAGCAAAAGAAAATACTGTTTTAAATAAATGAAACAGGGGATTGATGATGAAAGATTCTATGGAATATAAAACCACAGAGATCAAGAACCTTATTAAGCAAAGGATGGAAAGAACGGAAGGAAGAAACGGAGGAGGGAAAGAAGAGAGGGAGGGAAGAAGGGAAGGAAAAGAAAAAAAAATGCCTGACCACTAAGTAGAAGGCATCGTCACAATTTACCAACAATTCCAACGTACCTATAAGCAGTTCAAAAATACTGTTGGAATTACAAAAAGAATTAGTGTTGAATCCTTGACCTTAACAAGTTGTATGACGGAAAAGCTTTGTGAATCGTGACATTTGAGAATACAGCTAAGTATGTACTTTTCCATGTACCTGTTACTGTAATTACCAGAAGGGAAGGATGCGGCTTTGCTGAGAGGCAGGCTTCATTCAGAGTCCACTAAGCTGAGTGGCAGCCTCCGCACACAAACCACACAGCCTAAGGGACTCAAATTTGTTCCAAAGCAAAATATACTTGAGGACACTTGCTCTTTGTCCAAAAGTTCAATCCAAACATGCCAAAGATCTATTACACTCGTTGAATTAACGAGCTGAACCCTTAGGTATAGAATTTCCATAACCTAAATGCAGTATGTTGGAAAGGTAAACGCCAATGCTGAGATTAAGGGCAGAATCCAGAGCTTAATTGGTAGAAAAGAGAAGATTCTAAGGACCCAGCCATCGATCACGCTTCTCACGTCAGTTGTGCTCCTAACAGTATTTAGCATGCCCCTCTCTCTAGAGCCATCAATTTTATAAAGAATCTTGAGAAGTAAATGCAAAAGAAGAAGGGCTCATAAACCTGGTGGGGATTATCAGCAGCGGAGCTTAACCTTTCTCATAATCATGATACAAACTACAGAGCAATGAAGGATCAACATAGATGCTTCACTAATAAGAAACATCCTTCACATCGTGGTCTGTATAGTAAATGCAACTATTGGTTCACAGAATAAAGCAACGTAGCCACGGAACAACAACTAATCACAGAGAAATAGTGAAATCATAGCCCGCGAGCAAACTCCTCGCAGAGCCGTACCTCAGGTTTTGACAACAATATGGCAATTCCATGTGTTGTCTAGAAACTCTGTGCATTTTAATACATTTTTCAGCAAATATATGCACAGTGTTCTCTGTTAATGTAAAGGTTTGGCTTAGGCATTTGCATAATATCATCTGCCTTATGCAAACACCTTGCAAACCTTTGTATTATTTGTTGTTATGAGTTTTCTCCTCCTCACATCCTGTGAATCTCTTGTGCTTTCAGATATTTTTATGAAAAAAAAAAAAAAGAAAAAGAAACTGCCTTTGTGAAAAACCAGTAGCCTTAGATACATTTTTTCAAAAGTTGCAAAACCCATTACTGAATTTCAGGTGTTAAAAATGCATTTCAGGTAGCTGAGTCTTAATAAGGAAGAATTAACTTACATTTAAATATTGCCATTATTTGAAGAAGACTTACGTCTTGAAAACAATGAAGAATAGCCGTTTCTATAACTGTTGTCTTTAACTTTTTCACTAATTGAAGATACAGTCTATTTAATTTGTATCGGATCAGTTTATGCTTATGTCTCACCCATGGGGTAAAACAGTCAATGCCCCTCTACCCATTAAATTGCCAGTGAGATGTGTTTGTGTGCGTGCGTGTGTGTAGAGAGTGAGAAAGACAGACAGACACCAAGAAGTAAAATGAACTAACAAACATGGGAAAAGTATTTACAACAAAGTCCAACGGTTTAGCAGATACAGCAGTAAGAATATATCCTAGGGGCCTATATGAAGTATGTGCCAAGAGAAGAAACAGAAGGCTGCTACATACAGGTGGAATGATCAAGTAAATAAATGTATTAAGGCTAATCGGAGTCATGTGTCTCACCGCTAAAAAAAACGTAGTTACAAGTTTTAAAAGGACGAAGCTAAAATGCGTCCTATAGTGTTTGATTGGAATTGAATATGTCAGTGTGAATTCATGATTTTCAATAAATAGATAGCTACATAGATAGATAAATAGGTAGGTAATACAGTAATGAATATAGAAGTGAAAGTGTGCATGCATATTTTTAAATATACATGTATGTATATACTAGATATATTTCCTGGCTCTGTCTCCCAAGAGGCCCTGGAGGTATCAACCTCCAGTAGCCTGGAGCACACCGAGTGTCCCGATCTTGACTTCTAAATGCCAGGACCCAGAGCTTCTCAAAGAAATGGCTGAATCTAGGCTGGGGCATAAAATATAAGATGAACCTGGAACATCCTGTTATACCAGAAAGTAAAGATGTGCTCCAAGAACGACGGGAGTGTTTCAGAAACCAGCTTGATGGGACTTTCTGTAGCCTAAACTGAGACCATTTGATCATCACACAAGTAGTGGTACATTATATCTCATTGAATAAAACCCACAGTGATGTGAATAAATAGAGAGAAGGGAAAGCTTTTCCTTATAGTAGAAAGCAAACTTATAAATGTAGAAGAAATGACAGAATTAGAAATCACCATTTGGCAATCATTTAAAAAATAATTAATTCAGATAGGAAACAAAAACAGAGGATAAAATTAGTGGATGAAATTTTGATGAAATGTAGGATATTTACATAGGTTTAAAGTCTCTTCCACCAAACTACTTACTAATCGTAAAGAGGAAAATAGTAACTCTATATTAAAGAGACCCAGCAAGTACCATCTTATTCAAGTAATCAAAGTTAACGTCACCAGTGACATGACAAGTTGATGTCACAAGTCACCTGATGGTATGCGGAAAGGGCACAACATGACTGCTATGATCTTGCAGCCAAAAATGCAAAGCTTAAATATAATCATGGAGAGATATCAAACAGATCCAAATTCAAGACTGTTCTACAAAATCACAGGCCTGTATTTTTCAAAAGTGTCAAGGTCATGAAGGTCAAAGAAAGTCTTATTCTGGTTTAATGGAGACTTAAGCGACACAACTAAATACCAAAGCATGATCCAGGATCGGGTTCTTGTTAATGGAACAGTTAGGAAAACATGTAATGGAGTCTCTGGGTGAAAGGACTTCCAATTTCTACGTAAATTTGAACATCTTTCAAAACAAAAGGACTAACCCAAAAGAAAAATTGTGGCAAAAGTCTTTGGCCACGGGTGTTAGAGAGAACATATGGGTGGGGGAAGGATGAGGGGAGCATGTTTTTACCCAGAAGGATAGATCTTCCTTTGGAGGGATATTAATAAACAGTAATATCATTGACCTGGTCCACCCATTGAGTGAAGTGTCTCCTAGGAGGCAATCTTATTACTATGGAAAAATCTTAATTATTATCTCTTGATATCTTAGGACTCTCATTTATAAAAACATGAACAATAGCTGGCTTGAGTAACAAATGAGTTACATTTCAAACCCACTTTGCACCGTGATTTTAGCAAGAATAGAAAATATTTGACGATGCACGGTGGCTTATGCCTGTAATCCCAGCGCTTTGGGAGGCTGAGGCAGGAGGATAGCTTGAGGCAAGGAGTTGGAGATTGCAGTCAGCTATGATGACACCATTGTACTACAGCCTGGGTGACAGCTAGATACTGCCTCTAAAAAATAAAAAAAAAATTAAAAAAGAATAGATAATACTGCTAATATTTAGGCAGTAATTTGATTTTAACTAAAATTACATTTAAACTTGGTCAGACATTTGGAAATCAAAAATTTATTTCCAATTAAATTTACCTATTTTGATGCCCAACAAAAAATTTATAAAATAGCTCACTGGAGGCAGAATCAAAACTGTGGCCCCAAAGGCCACAAAGATTTGTGATCATAATAAAAGCATGGACAAATAATTGAGCCACTCCAAGAAGTCATTAGATTTCTTCTTATTGGCAGTGTGTGGAAGAATCATTCAAACTTACAATTTTGGATGAATTCTCTCACAAAGTTGAAAACTTTTCCCTTTAAATGTCATGAATTCAAATTGGAAAGTATTTTTTTCCGAAACAAAGGACACATAAAATTTAGTCGCAAAAGGCCATTAAGAATGCAATTGCTAGTGATAAACAATACGGAAACAATCACAGTATGGAAACAAAAGCAGATTCCCCATGGCCAACTCAAAGACTCAAAGACGGAGAAATAAAATTGTACATCCTCACTATTTCACAAACACAAGAATGAAAAAAGGAGGCACACTAGAAAGATCTTTTTACTATAATATATTATAATAACCAGATTTAAAAACACATACGTAAAAGGAAAAATTTAGTCCCAGAAATGAAAAACTTTCTTCCTTAAAAAAATAGGCAAATTATCAAGCTTCTGTATTTTTTTGTCTAGAAGTACATATACTGTTACATGTATTCTTTTTTTTAAAAAAGAGTTTTGGAGTTACTTAAAAATTACAAACTTGATCTTTAACTGCTTAGAAGTAACTAATAAAGGCAGCTTTAACAACTTGAAGCATAGACAGTTACAGGTTACTCGGGAAGCGTCGCAAATTCCAGATGATTCAATGGAATCGTTCAATCATGCTTCCACACAAGGGCAACTCATTCTAGCTTTCCATGGACGTAAGAAAGTCCATAGAATCCCATAATCAAAAAATGCATTAGGAAGGAAGTTAAGGTGAAAAGTAAATTAGAATCAGAAAAATTTGTCTTTTCTCTACCTGGAGGATGCACACACATGCTCGAGACAGGGCAGTGTTGAGCAAGGCCATCTGCGTAGAACTAGAAAGTAAGCATCATAAGCTTTCAGGGATGACAGCATTAGCTTACCCATTGTGGCTATTTTCAAAGGATGAAAATAAGGTGTGTGGTAGTTATCTGTCTGCCAAGGTCCAACATCAAGCCTGTGGCATATCACAGAATAAAACCTGGATTACAGGAGTCACCCATTAGGCTGAAGACATTCTCAAATGTACTGCGGTAAAGAAAATATTCCAAGGAAGCAGTG
This sequence comes from Indri indri, assembly GCA_004363605.1. NCBI lineage: Eukaryota > Metazoa > Chordata > Mammalia > Primates > Indriidae > Indri > Indri indri. The sequence goes on along the minus strand of RJWJ010006620.1, from coordinate 14,280 downwards.
GGTGACTAGTTTACTTTTCCAAGTGGAGCTACCTGGAAGGCAAGGGGGAGAATTTGTGCCAAGTACAAAATCAAAGAAAAAATCTGTGGTGTGGGTAAGTGTGCTAAAGATAGCAGCATTCACGGCATGGTGAACCTAGATCCGATGTGTCCGAAAGAAAGAACAAAAAGGAAACATGGTAAGCTGTGTGTCTACTGACACTTTCTAAGAGGAAACATAGCAATTCATCAAGAAAAAATGAATGAATGCCTTCTGTAGATCTTCATAGGAACATTGAGCAGTACAACTGACAACATCTCTGCAAGGAGCTTTTGCAGACAACACTTAAATCATCTTTATATAAGCATTTCTTGAATTGCCCATACCTAATATTTGAAGGTATTATATTAAATTCCAATAGTTTGAAGTTTTGTCTAAGGGGTAAAAACATTCCAGGTTTATTGTTTCACTTCTCTCATTCTTTTAATTGATGTATACTTTACCTAGAGCAAAATATACTCATTTCAAGTGCATGATTTGATGAGTTTTGACAAATGTAAACATCAGTGTAGCCACAAGCCATTAAGAATAGGATATATCAATCACCGAAAGAGGTTCTTCATTCCTCTGCACTCCCCCCACCCAAAGTATCTATCACCATGGCTTAGTTTTGCCCTCGGAACATCGTATAAATGAAATCACAGCAGTATGCAGCCTTTTGTTTCTGGCTGTTTTTACTCGGCATAATGTCCGAGAATTCATTTGTGTTGTTGCATTTGTTAGCAGCCCACTGCCTTTTATTGCTGAGTAGTTGTTCCATTTTATGAGTACACCACAATTTGTTTATTCATCTACTGATGAACATTTGGGTTGTTTCTATGTATTGACTATTATGAATTAAGCTACTATGAATATATTGTTTTGTGATGTTCTAACTCATACATAAAGTTTTGAACGAGTGGATAGCATTTCCTTAGACAAATGGTTTGGGACAAAATGGCAATAAAATCTTTTTGTGGAGCACAATCTTATACAAAATTGATGAAATGGCCCTGGGTCTTACTGATGCCACGGCAGGGACCTGAAATGCACCTGCTTAAGCTTCTTCCCTTTCCACAACCCCACAACTGCACCGCCTGCTAAGTCCGACTGAGAACACAGTTCTTAAAGCCACTGCCTCAGTTGTCTTCCTCAAACATCAGTTTTCTCAACAAAGCTTTTGACCATCATTCGACAGAGCCCACTGAGCAAATATGCTTTCCAAGTGCCTAGAGCACAGGAATTGTTTCGTGACTGGTGGTTTTCAGTTCCTTCATTCTTTTTATTATTGCATATTATTTGTATTTACATTATGTATTATTTGAAATTTATAAAAATGGCATAGAAATGAATGAAGCTTAATTATAAGGCCAACACCTAGGAATCAGGATACAACTCATGACATTTTTTCTGGGACTCCTTTGGAAACAGAGTTGCTCCCCGCCCCCCTCCCAGTATTTAGGGAGCATCTCTCAGGTTTAGAGGGTCAAAAATGACAACCAAGGAAAAGGAGCTAGACTCATAAGCAGCTGGCTATGCGAGAACAGCCAAGTGATTTAACCTCTTGGGATGGAATCACAACGCTCCCTCATGCTGTGCATAACACCGGGGTCCATTAGGATTATTTGACTTGATCCCCACATTCCTAAAACACTCCCAATTAGACTTCAGATGATGCCTGCAAATTACATTATATGTGGGGTCATTCATTTATGTGTGTATTTTAAAAGCATAAAGCATTAATGTATTAAATATAACACTTTAAAAATGCTACAATATTTGCAAACCTGTTTTCACATGTATTCACTTTAACAACTACGAACCACAAAAGTTGTTTGAGGCTTTTCCCAACTTCCACGCAGCCCTATGTATCATGCTAAAGGAGTAAACAGGTTGAGTGCCGGCTGACCTACTGTCACAGGTCCGTACCAGAGTCCAACATGTATAGTTGTCTTTCTCCACATCATATGATGGGAAAAGGGAAACCTGCCGATTCTACCTTTGCAAAAGAGCAATTCTTGCCACTGCACTGTAATATAGTTTCAAAGTAGTCTCATAAATATTTTTGCATTCATGAAAAAATTAGGCAGTTTTTCCAGGAAAATTAGCTAGAAGTTCTTTAAAATGATTTAAAATGGGGTTTTTGTAACAATCATTTCTTTCTTCTTTACATTAATATGCTACTGTTTTCTCTTATAATAAAATTGTACTCATTTCTATGTATCATATTTCAGAAATTATAAAACAACTAATGGATAATGGCCAACATTCCTGATTTATCTGCATTCTTCGTTTCCTCGGACTTGTTTTCCACTGATTTTTCTCTAATTATCTGAAACGGCCTTAATTTCTTATCCAGTTATAATATCATGATTACATCTTTCTGATTTCCAGACACTCATTGCTGCACACACTTCATCATGCTACTTTCCAAAAACATTAATTGGTTCTTCCTTTTCATTTTCTGGACTCATATTTTTATTTAGTCAACCAAACATATATAACGCCTATCGGATTTCTCAAACATGTATGGCTTTCTTAGATTGGCATAATAATTTTCAGCATTAAACATCCTGTCTACTCAGCACTCTGCATTCTGCTGAGAAACAATTATTAACAGAGAGCGATCATGGGGGTTTATCCATCTCTACAAGTAATTAGGGATTTAATCTGAAAAGCAGAGTTGCATTTAATGCCAAGGACGTCTTGACTCATAATAATTGAGTTTCTGGAAGTAGGATGTGGTTGCAGAGCATATGCCTGGATTCTACTGTCTTGTTTCCAATCCTGTCTCCAAGGTTTATTAACCAAAAGGTTTTACACCTCGCTGAGTAAACTTGAGCAAGTTTCTTACTTCTCTGTCTCCATTTCTTCATCGGTAAAATAGAGACAATGCAAGTGTCTCCCTCAGAAAGGAGCCACGTGGAATTCCCAGAAGTAAAGTACTTAGCAGGTGTATGGAACATGCCTACCTCTTAAGGAGCATTGCCTAATTTTGCTGTCATAATTATTATTATTATATTATTAAGCTTTGAGATGAGCTCCTGCTAATAGCTAGAAAATATTACTCTCCGAAATCTTCTACAGCATCAGAGATTCTCATGTGACTGAGCTATTTAAGGACTGGCCAAGAGGCAGAAGAATAAACTCGCCAAGGTGCCTTCGAGTTCTGAGATTTCCTGAGAGCAGCAAGGGAATGAAAACTTCAAACGTGTCTCTCAATGTCTTTCTGGAACTGTCCACAAGGTGGCACCAGTCTTTCCGCGGTCCCAGTACTGAACGTTTTGAAAAGACAAGGGGAATACGAACTTGTGCTCATTCGTGTTAAGGATAGTTTCTACTTTAAGTGTCCAGTCAAGCGAACTTCTTGTCTCTCCCCACAAGCCCTTTACTTACAGGAAAAGTCTTTCTGGGACAGACACTTTGTATAGGTAAACATGATTATTCCAGTGACTCTACACTCTATACCTAACACGTTTCTCTTCCCATACAAGGAAGTATAAAGATTCTTTCTAAAGTCTCAGGATCAAAAAAATAAAATGAAAAGAAAACAGAAAGTGTAAAGAAAACAAAAAGAAAAAACTACAAAAAAATTTCAAAACCAGTGCAATACGATACAATTCAATACTCCTTAGCCACTCACTACTAGTTATTTCTGAGCAAAGTGGCCATTTGGGGGAGGGTGTGTGGTGAAAAAGAATATTTGCAAAGAAATTAAATCCCTTACTGTAAATAGTTGATGTTAATGAGACACATACTTTGAAAAATAAAACTAGATCATGTGGAAACTCAGTCTGCCTTTCCACTGTAACAAAACCTAATTCCAGACCAGAGACACTATTCATAGGCCAGAAATAATCTTGTCACTTTGCACGTCTGAAAACCTCCCTTTCAGGGTAAAGATTCATCACACCCCACAGTAATATGTCATGTGAGTAAAAGCATTCATTTGCCAGGCTTGTAGCTCTAGTTCTTAGAAGTAACAGCACATTTTTAAAAGGGGGATGTGGGAGGTTGGGGAAGAATTTATTCAAGTTTGAAGTTCAAGGTCTTTCAGAAAAGCTCCACCAAAGCTTTGACAATTTATCTGGGCAGGAGTTAGACCATGACCTGGAGTTTTGCCCAGGAAGGGATGCATAACAAGTCAGGTAAGGTGACCACTCACAGGCCAGGAGTAGCTCTTTCTAGAGAAATGGCTCTGCGTCTCTTCTCGTTTCCACGTTCTCATTTCTGCTTGTGGCCTTGGTCTGGCTGAGATGTTCCAGACTCACAGAGCAGGGGATTGATCTCCCTCACTGTCATGCGGTGTAGCTGCTATATCAGAACCACATTCAAAGCTGATTCTAACAGCCTGTTACTCATATATCGACTAAACAAAATGCAGAGGAAGATAAACTTTCAAGAAGAATCTGAGAAAAAACGTAATAATTTTAAAAGTATTTTTGTACATAAAAACTCTTTGCAACTCTTTCCTGTATAACATCAGACAATGTTGACTTATTTTAGCACTAGACATTTATATTAAAATGTCGGAAGAAGGATGTTAGAAAAGCCACATTAAAATTTGAAAACAGACATTCCCAGTTTATAGTATCAATAAGATCAGTATCCGGAGTTTGTCTGCAGTAAGCCCCTGTTTATAGCCTGGATCCTTCACTGCACAGCCGTGGAGACAGCAGGGTCTGTGTGTGCCTGCAAGTGTGGGACACCTGCCTCCTGGCCGTCAGGAATTCTTTCCTAATCCCTTCCTGTGCTAGTTCTTCTCTAAGTTGCCTCCATACACTCTCCTGCCCCGATGGCTGCTTTACCTGGAGGAAGACGTACGGATCCTCGGTGGGAGCCATGTGTTCAGTGTCAGCCAAAGGAAAATGAGCTCCTTAACTGTGCTTTGGCTGCTCTGAGCTATTCTTTCTAGGATTAAAGGGAAAAAAATCTCTCGTTTTATGTGAGCATCATCTCTCTTGTATAGAAATAAGTGTAGTTTACTGATGAGCTATTACAATTTCCCTTGATCTTTTGAAAGAAAAAAGGAAAACAAACCACAAATCCCACTTCCTTGGAAGTCAGTCTTTTTATTCCCTTTATATCCAACGACCTTTCCTATACGCGTTTATGAGGAGGGTTCGCATCACCACACTTTCAGAAAGCGCTCCCCTCCGGAGCAGGAGGAAACAGGGGGAGCCCCAGGAGTCCATCCACGTGGCAGAGGATTTACACAGTCCGTCCCACCGGCTCTGCTCACGTCTGGGCAGCAGCACTAGCTTGTGAAATAGCCATCTGGGGTGAAGAGCACACCCTGCCGTCACAGAACAGGGTGCAGCGAACAGGACCCCGCAGGAAGCAAACCACACTTTGCCTGTGTCGTGTTCCAAAGGCCTAAATTACATTGCAAGGGTGTCCTCTGCTTCCATCAACGTATCTCGGGCTTGGAGGAATAGGCTCTTCTCTGATCCTTGGACTTACAAGATACCTAGGTAGTCTCGCCCACGGGACAGTCTAACGAGGGAGTTAGCCAGGGTTCGGGAGCTCTGCAGACCTCTCCACCCACGGAGACACTGTCTTCATCGCCACTCAGCGGAAAAGCTCAATGGTCTTCCCAGTTTGCCATTCAGAAAGAAGTGATTTCAATTATGGCAGAAAAATATTTCTACCCTGATGTGCTGATAAAATAGCAGTTTCTAGATTCTATGGCTAATCCCACAACGCCAGTGTCCTAGAACATCGAGACCACAAGCTTATCCTTGTCCACACACGCAGACGTCCTACTCATGCACAGCAATTGCATGTTGCTTTGCCATTGTGCTGATGTCGCTTTGCCCGGGGGTTAGGAATATTCGGCTCTGTACTAATTTTCTTCGTACAATCCAAATGTTTGAATGCCATGCCTGCTCATTCTAACACTTCCTGTGTCTTTCCTATCACATTCAATGTCATGGGGGCGGGAGAAGACAAGTGTCAACCCCTTCGTATCTAAGAGTTCTCCCAAGTCCACACTAAAACAAATGGCAGCAGTTGTTTGGGCCTCGTGGAGGTGTGTGATGACTCGCTGATGCATAGGCTCTGGGTCGTCACGTCCTGACAATTACAGCACACTTTGTCCAGAACAGACCCTCCCCAGAAAACATGCGGCCTGGCCTGCCTAAGAAAGCATCCGCCTAAGTGCAGGGAGTGGCAACATCTGCCTTCCCAGCCCTCCCAGCCTTGCGCTGAGCCTGTTCGCCCAGCAAGGGGAATACTGTGGGGCGCACCCCTCACACCCCGCAGCTGTGGTGTAGGCACCCCTCTGCCATGCATGGATTGCCCGAAAATAGTTCTGCTGATGCCAAAGTATCTTCCTATGTGCACACACCCAGCAATGGTCATTTAAAATTTGGTTCTGTCCTTCCCTAAGGCCATCTGCCCACATAAAGAGTGTCCAATCCTGTTTGTGGCATGGATAAAGCAGCCACAGCACCCTGAGCCCAGGCAGCACCTGTTCCTAACGGCTGGCAGAGCGCCGTGTGCTGGCCCAGGGCAGGCGGGGGAGACTCACGACGAGATGAACAGGAATGTTTCATCTCATTCAACTGGACATCCCACCCTGCTCCCGGGAAACAAATGGTCACACACAAACAACACAGAATTGTGCCATGAGGGAAATTAAAAGTCAAATTTAAAGGAAGGGTCCTCATAATCATCCAGTTTAGCGGCTTTGAGAATGGGTCTGTGAGAATGCCTTGCACTTCTCAGGACTCCCAGGGGATTTTTCGTGAAGTCCCGAGCAAGGAGGCCTTCAGCCTCTCACCATCTGCAGCACAAGATTTGATGAAAAAAGAAAATCCACTGGTCTATGCATGAGTATATGAGTACATGTCAAATACTTTTTCTTTCTATAAAGTTCCCAGCCAAATATAATTTTTTGGATATACTATTTTTTTGCACAGATTATAAAATGGAAAAACGACCAACAATTTTTTTGAAGGTATCAAACACACATACGAACACACACACACACACACACACACATACACACATACCTCCCACAATTCTCTACTTGGACTAAACTCAGGATCAAAGCATTTCTGAGTTTGAAACGATCATGCTGCCCATAATGCATTAGTACTAAACTACTGCTAGCACATGTTCCCTTTATTGATTAACTGAGATTTTTAAAAGAAAAGCAAGTAATGAGAAGAAATAAATATTTACACATTTTAGCAGAGTATTGTTATTTCTGGGAAGACCACTGAAAAATATGCACCCCATTTAGAACTTTGAATGAGACAAGGGTAGAATGTGGTTTGGGGGAGAAAAAATACTTGGCAAAGATGACGCTCATTTTTAAGGGATATAAAGGGGTGGTCTTATGAAATTGTGAATTAAAACAGAGAGATGATAATTTATGAGACCTAAGTGAGAGAAGCCAGATACAAAAAGCCACATATTGAGTGATTCTATTTATATGAAATATCCAGAACAGACAAACCCATAGAGACAAAACGTAGATTAGTGGTTTCTTGGAGCTAGCAAGGAGGAGAGGAGAGAAAAGAATGGGGTTTCTTTGTGGGGTGATGAAAATATTGTGAAATCAGAGAGTAGTGATATTTGTACAACTCTGTGAATGTAATAAAAATACCACACTGAATCGTACACTTCAAAACGGCAAGTTGTGTGGCATATGAATTATATCTCAATAAAAATGTTTATTAAAAATGATGAGCTCCAATGGGTAAATCCAGTGAAAGAAAAAAGCTGAAATAAAAGACAAAAGAAAGGCAGAATAGATTAAAAAGAGCTCTTCTTCCAAGTGCTTTTTTTTTTTATTGAGCTCTTTGAACAGAGGATCCACATCCGATTATTCTTTTAATTTCCTCTGCAGATTTAAGCACCATGTTATGCAAAGAGTGTTGTGTTACCTGACCATTGATTAAATGATAGTGAGAAGCATCAGGAACTCTCTTTGCAATGATTATGAACACAATAAAGCTATCCATTCCTTTCCTCTCTTTCAGCTGTCACGACAACGTCACCTAGAAACACCCTGTCACTCTGATGTTACAATATAGCGTAGTCACGTACACTGACTTAGTCACCCTGAAATGTGTCTACTTCTCTAGAATTGTTATCTTATACATAATAGCCTATGCTTATGTTTGCAAGTTAATGGTCTGGCTTTAACTTCCTAATGAAATGAAAAAGCCTTAAAATTCACAAGACTCACCTATTCAATTACTTTTCTGTTCATACTACAATCATTTTATCAGGAATCTGACTAGTTGGAAAGCTGACTAAAATAAATGCAAGTTTTATGCTGAAAAGAATGTGTTTAAATAATGTGCATATACCACAATTAAGGAAATTGAATGGTGATGAGGTAGAAAAAGATTTTTGTTCCTATGATAAATAAACCACCAGAATATATCAAAAATATCCTCGTAGGGCTATTTTTTTAAGAGCATGCAAAAAATTTGCCTACATCCTGATATGTTACAGAGACACTTTACAGTCCCTATTTTATAGTCAGAAAATTAACAGAGTAAGATAGATTAATAGGCTCTTGCACACTCAGAACGAGTCAATGGCAGGGCTTTCCCCTCTAAGCCTCAGTGTTCTCATCTGTGTAATGGGGCTGCAATAGGCAGAGACTGTCACATGGTTAAGTCTGTCAGTACATGGAAAATAGAAAGTCCCTGGAAAGTGTCTGACATACCGTGAGCACTCAAGAATGATTGTGTATGAATATCATTGTGTTACTATTACTAAAAGACTGACATCTGAATCTAGAAATGAAAAACAGGACGAAATGAAGAAAAACCACAGTTGGAAATCACGCCCTTGGCGCTGTACATACCTGCAGCAATATATGAGCCGCCCCCAGCTTTGTAGAGGAAATGGCTGGCAAAGGGGGCTGCGCAGATGATCAAAAAGCTCGCGGTGACCACAGCGACGACCCCCAGGAGCATCAGCACGGCCCAGAAACCACGGTAAACTGGAGGCCACAGGAGAAAAGGAAAAAAACAAAGCGCTTAGGTTGTGGACACAGCAAGCTGTCACACAGTGAGTTTCTTTCATTCATTTTTCTAATTTCAGTCATAGCACTGCTAGATGGAATCCCAGGTATGGATCTCGAATTGTCTTAAACAAGGAGTCTCACCAGATGACCTTGAACTCAGTGACGTCCATGTCAGTGACCTTCTGTCAACTCCACCTGCTCAATATTTGCACCACACACCTGATCATTTTTCTGACCTGATTTTCCACTGTAGAAGTGAGAGCACCTCAGGTTCTAGACAGAGTTCACTCATGTCAGTACCCAGTTGGATAACGTACAGGTGTTTTATGCCAAATTTACAAAGGCATGAAAAGGTGTTCACATTATTTACAAACACTGTCTCACAGCTCCTGCTAAGATATATTCGTACCACAGTGATCCCTGAGATGCTGATAATAATCACCCCAAACCCCTAACACCACCACCACCACCAACAACAACATTTCTATTTAGATCATGGCTCCGTTAGAAAACAGCCTAAGGCAATACAAAATGGCAAGCAAAACTATTTTTAAAAGTTTGCACAACTATGTTTTCCAAGCAAATCTGATTTTAAATCAGATTTATTTAAGGCATACTGCTTTCTCTTAATATTTTAACTTAGAATGGTTCAAAATGAGAAGTGCAGGAGTCTCTAAGTCAAGGACAAGTAAGGCTGAATTAATGGCTGCAGCTGGCGAGAAATGGATCGTGTGTTTAGAGATATGTATTAATAGTAACCAAATAAAAAGGAATTCTGATGATCACTTTTGAGTTGGATAATTATGGATCTATTAAACAAATTCATCATTTCCAAGAGGCTAAAACACTAAAAGAAAATCTTGTTAGTATAAATGGGGGAAGGCTCAGTGAAACATATTAGTCAAATTATGATATTTTAAGAAAATATAGAAACTTTATAAGAAGGCAAAGAGTGATTTTTCTCAACAAGCCTGCCCCAAAAAGAAGAAATATATCAAATCAGCTGGAATCTTAGAGAAAAGATGATAGGAAGATGGCAATTTGAGGAGTCACCACAGTTAAATGGGACAGGAAGGCTAGAATTTTTGTGCGGATGAGGAAGTCCTGAAGACAGGACTAAAAGGTAGGTGTTTACCCCCATGGCATGGCTTCCAGGTGTGCTGTGTCAGGAAGTGCTCTGAAGCTGTGCTCAGGCCTGCAGGCAACAGGGCGCTGAAAGGGTACTGATGTCAACTTTCAGTGTGGGAATTTAGGGTGGCAGACTGTAGGCCAAATATTTGCTGTCCTTGTCCTACCAGAGTGTATTAGATAATTGGTGAGTCCCACATTTTACATTTTCATTCACTTCATTTACAAAAAGGCTAAGGTTGTCTGTCACAGGACAGGTTCTGTACCAAGTGCTAGGGGTGTAGCCATTAGTGAGAGGCAGTGCAGGAAATGAGGAGCCCGGTCCATTCTCCCCGATCACGGCTAAAACTGGGTAAGTGTAACAGACAACTATGTGAGCACTGTGAAAAGTAAATAGTAGCAAGTGGAGTGAGGATGGAAGTCAAATCTTAAACAAAGACCAACTTGGCTGCTGAGATTATCTGGGTTTTCTTCTTTTTTTCTCCTCATGGATTTGACCCGAAGGTAAGCCAAATTCGGAACCATATAAAAGGTGCAAATAGCAGGAAAACCCTAGTGCAGTCCCTTGTTCTGAATAGAGATCTAGGAAAAGAGGCCCCTGCAAGCCAGAGTGGGGAGCAGGGGAAAATCTCCATGTTTATTTTCTCTTTTTATTCCCCTAGTCCTGCCTCTAGGTCAGTGTCAGACACAGATCTGCACTGCTACCCCAGCGGAGGTACAGGCTCTTACGGTCCCAAAAGATGACCCAACCCTCTGGATAGAGGAGCCAGAAAAAGGGACCCTCATAGTGCAAAGAGTGGAAGAGGAATCAGGATTATTTATTTTTGTCCTTTCTCTCGCTGCTTTGCTGTGTGACACAACTGCAGGGAACTGTGCCACAGCACAGGAGGCCAAAATTCTCAGAGAATCCAATCTTTCTGGCCAGAGAAACTGGAAAAAGGGGCCGTAGAAGCCAGAGGGTGAGAAGGAATCCCACAGAGGAGAGGGCTGGAGAAGAGACACTAAAATTCTGTGTTTGAACCTACACAAATAACAAGCTTACCCCTAAGTTGCATGTGCTCAGAAAATGGCCAAAGAAGTATAGCAAAGGATTCAAGAAGTGAATTACAGTATAAAAACCACCCAGGTACCAGAGCAGGCCCTGAGTGGTGCATGTCCCAGGGCACATGACACAAAGAGCATGGCAGACACTTTGAAAAGTGAACTGACATTGAAACTGCCTCCACAGAAGAAAAGGACAGAATGAGCAAGTCGATTGCCTCCTAAAACAACAACAAATCAATATTCTCCAGAGAATTTTAACAGTATGCAAGTCTGACAACATAATATTCAAAATGTCCAGGATACAAGCAGAAATGACTTGATACACCAGCAACCACGAAAATCTGACCAGTTTTCAAAGGGACAGGCAATCCAATGCCAACCCAAAGACAATTCAGATGTGTCAGTTATGAGACAGACTTGAAAGCAGCTCTCAACACCATGTTCTAGGAACTGTGGTGAATACTCTTGAAATGAATAGAAAGAGAGAAATTCTCAGGCATGAAAGAGAGTCTATTCAAAACAGGATTAAACTGAATTTTTAGAATTGGAAAATACGATATCCAAAATTTCAAAATTTGTGAGATGTTTTCAATAACAGAATAGAGATGAGAGAGGGAAGAGTAAATGAACTTGAAGGTAGAGCAATAGAAATTATCCAATTGAACAGAAAGGAAAAAAGATTAAAAACAAAATGAACGGATTTTCAGAGACTTGTGGGACAATATCAAAAGTTCTCACATTTGTGTCATTGGAATCTCTAAAGCAGAGGCAAAAGATACTAGTGCAGAAAAAATTCATAAAAATAATGCCTCAAAACCTCCAAGGTGTGGTAAAAGACAAATTACAGATACAAGAAAGTCAGCAAACTCCAAAGAGAATAAACTCAAAGAAATCAGCCCAGACACATAATAATAAAATTACTGAAAACCGTAAAGAAAGAAAAAGTCTTGAAAGCAGAGAAAAAAAATAATGACTTATTACATATAGAGAAATAATCTCAATAACTGCAAACCTCCCATCAGGAATAATGGAGCCCAAAAGACAGTGGGAACAACATTTTTAAGGTGGTGAAAGAAAAGACTGCCAACCTAAAATTCTGCATCAAGTGAAAATATCTTAGAGAAATTAAGGTAAAATAAAGCCATCCGCGAAGGAGGAAAACATAGACTTTGTCACCAGCAGACCTGTCCTATAAGAAATGCTAAAGGACGTTCTTCAGAAATGAAGGGAGACAAACAAATGATGAACATCTGTGTAAATATAGTAAATTATTTTTCTCCTCTTAATTTCATTAAAATATATTTGACTATTGAAATTTAAAAAATACTGTCAGCATAATACAATAGAAAAATCTAGGTTTTGGAATCAGAGTGACCTGAGTATTTATCACTTACTCTGTGTAATCTTGGACTAGTCACTGAAGCTTCCTGAACCTCTGTCTCTTCTTCTGTAAAATACGGCTGTTGTATCCAGCCTTGAGAGCTACTGGAAGAATTATTTATAATGTATGTGAAGTGTGTGGCATATGTTGAAAGACCAATGAATAGCATTTATTTTGTGGTTGCTTTTATTGCTGTTATTGCTAAAATTGCATTATCAATGCACAGCAGGTGGTATTGTGTTCAACAATAGGAATGTGAATTATTTCCCTCAGAGAGCCTCATAGACTGTTTTTTATGTACCACTGAACGTGGAAAATTCCTTTAATAGTTTACAGTGCAGTACCAAAGTTGCGTTTGGGCAATGTGGACTGTGAATACAGAAAGTTCCACGAAGTTCTCATACTGTCTCACATGGGAAATTTCCCTGCCTGTTAGTTAACCTTCTACGATGGCACTGGCCTTTTCTATCACATGACTCTACTCCTAATACTTAAAACACAAATAAATGGGAGCAGACCCCTGACACAGAGATAGCTGGTGTACGGTGACCTCTGACTGGTGCCTTCTGACCTACAGTTTGACAAGATGAGTTGACCTAATCCGTGTGCTCCCTTGAGAGCTGGGAAGCTGAAGAGTGAGGCGGTAGCAGCACCGGGGAAGCTCAGAGGGAGCGCTGGTGGCCAGCGTGGAAGCTCCGGGGTAAGTCAGAGCCACTGTGAGCCAAGAGCTCAGGAATTACGGATCAGGCCACACAGAGGACAGAGGAAGCAGGACAAGCCTCTGTACAGCGAGAAGCAGAGGGGTGTAAGAAAGAGAGCACACACATGGTGAAGGGGAGGAGGAAAGAGAGAGCAAGGCAGGAAGGGGAATAAATGCTCCCCAGAGCTGCTGGCATTCCTGACAACTGCTAGCTCCCGTCCTTTCACTTGCTCTCACAAAATAGCCTGGCTTTTGATTTGGGAGCCCCTGCAAAAGGCAGGAGCCACAGACTGGTATTTAAAGGGGTGGGGGGGCTGTCTGCTGGAGAGTTTTGACCACGTAGACACAGCCTCCAAGTGAGGTTCGGTAGTGCCCTCACCACGTGCTTTATTTTTCTGTCTATGCTCCTAACATTCAAAAGTGCATCACTTCAAGCATAGTACAGAATTTCTTGGAACTTCCTGTTTTCTTATCTGATTATGTTATATAGTTTTTATATGTACTACACTTTTATTCCAGAATTAAAATGTTCGCTCATGATAAAGACTTGTCTGGTGGAATTGGGCATGGTTTGTGCACTGTCTAAAGTAAAACTGAGCCAATCAAAGAATCATCCACATAAAGTGAATCGGGTTCATGAATTTGGGGAGTCAAACATGATACGAGGTCTCCTCTGCTTACTAACCTGTGCAACTGTGACAGGCCTCAGTTTTCTAATATGGAAAGTGATATCCTCGACACAGGTTTATAGTGAAGATTAATTGAGATAATATATGAAAAGTAGCCACATACAGTAAGCACTCAATATATTTGCTGTGGGCCGGGCGCGGTGGCTCACGCCTGTAATCCTAGCACTCTGGGAGGCCGAGGCGGGCGGATTGTTCTGAGCTCAGGAGTTCGAGACCAGCCTGAGCAAGAGCGAGACCCCGTCTCTACCAAAAATAGAAAGAAATTAATTGGACAGCTAAAAATATATATATAGAAAAAATTAGCCGGGCATGGTGGCACATGCCTGTA
>RJWJ010006619.1:0-61650 GCA_004363605.1 Indri indri | reverse complement strand
GGAACGCATTCTACTAAGCGAAGTATCCCAAGAATGGAAAAACAAGCACCACATGTACTCACCATCAAATTGGTAGTGACTGAACATCACATAAGTGTACATATAAGAATAGCATCTATTGGATGTCGGGTAGGGAGGGAGGGGGAAGAGGGAGGGGCGAGGGGGAGGAGGGGACGGATATATGCATACACAAAGGGTGCAATGCGCACCCTCCGAGAGATGGACACGCTTGGGACTGGGACTTGGGGGGAAGGGGGGGCAAGGGCATCATACGTAACCTAAACACCTGTACCCCTATAAACAACAAACAATAAAAAAAAAAAAATTAAAAAAAAAAAAAAAAACTAATGGAAAACCAGCAAAGGTTTTCCAGTTTGGAACTATGCCGGAGATGATGTACTTTTTCCTCTTGTTTACCCCCTTGCCTCAGTGACTCACTGCAGCTCAAGGGGGCTGAGACTGGGGTATTTTCCCCCTTGTCTTGTGCATAACTTGATGGATAAGTAATTGATTCCATTTCATATATCCCCAAGGTGGTGAAAGGATTAATGAATACACTATTTGTACAGAGTTTTTTTCCAGCTTTCAGGACTAAATAATCTTTGCTAGGAGAAAACCGTATACGATACATCCTCAATGGTAACGATGATTTCAGCTTAACAAATCTGATACTGTATCCCCAACCATCTCAAGAGGCTCAATAGAGCCTTTTAAGAAAACCAGAGGAGAATGTTCAAAGTCCTTGAAATGTTTTACTCTCCTACAGCAGAATAGTGTTTTACTCCCAGAAAAATAGTGAGAATTTTTAAAATGAGAGAACTTGACATTGGTGAATTTGTGCTGCAAGTGTTAATTGCTGGTGGCAGAGTAATTTTGCATAATTCTGTGAGAAAGCAGCATTGTACTATTTAAGAAGAGTGAAAAATATATATAGTCTTGGCATCGAGAGTTCCAAGAGTTCTACTCCTAGAGTTTTTCTTAAGAAAATGACCAGAGGCAAAAGGACATGCGACTAAAGATGTTCATGGGGACGTCATCTGCAGTTGCAAAATAAAAATGAGAGAAGAAACGTCAATGTTTAAAATCATGAAAATGAGTTGATAAACTGTGATATAATATCATCATAGACTGTTAAATATGTATTTAAATAACTATGACTATTGTATACAAACGTGGATAAAAGTTAATGTGTTTAAGTAAAAAAGTAGTAAAAGGGAGATATTATCATAGTTATCACCATTTAAAATATGGGTTTATACGGATGATAACACATAGAGATGATGATAATTCTATTAAGGTGATGGGATCATGGGTGACTATTCACCACAGCTGGCACCTGACTAGCACCCCCATAAATGTTAGCATTGAAATTGTTATCACCACCTCTTAGGCCTCATTTCGGGGTATTTAGTGTATAGCAGGAAAAGAAAAATTAGGTTTCATGTGGACTAGCCCCTTTCAGACCAAAGTAAAAGCTAACTAGGTTTCTGAGTAGAAATAAGGCCTGCCATACATTCTGACCACAATACCCAGCTTGACTCAGGAGATCCTCACCCTTCTCTGTGCTTAGGGAAAACCCACTTGGTATAGTCTACTGCTGTTGCTCGACAGAACCCTCCTTGTATTTTGGAGGGAATAGCTCTTCTTGGCCTACAGATCTCCTACATACTATAGGATGCCTGGCCCCACAGTACCAGAGGTCACTAGTAATCCCACTCATTGTGATAATCAAAATACTCTCACAAAAGATATTTCTGAACTCCCCTGGACAATGATATTGACCCCATGAGAACCACTGGGTCCATCTCCCACCCAGACCCCACATTTGCTTTACAACTGCTTCGAGCCTTTGCTCAAACCTATCCACAGATAGGTAAGTGATGCATATCTTTCCAAATATTTGCTTAGTTTATACAATTTGTAAATTGCAGACATGAGTCTAGTTCTCTTCTGGGGAGCCCAGAGTTAGAATCATTCTTTACTATCCTCAATTTTGATAACCACTGATAATCAATAGAATACAATTAGGTAATTAAATATGAAACGTCTGATTTCATATTTAATTCAAAAGTGTAGTTTATTATATCTCAAAGAAGCAGTACAACTAATCAAAGTATGCACCTAAAATAACAAAACAGGTTTGTCATCGTAACAGTGGCTTGTTTATGCCAGCGGTGAAGAAGCCTGGAGAGTGAGTAATGATGAAATTGCAAAAGGCATTTTCCACAGTCTGTTGAGGATTAAATATTTTTCCTTGCAAGAAGTGGTCCAAAGCCTGGAAGAAGTGGTAGTCAGTTGGTGCAAGGTCTGTTGAATAGGGTGGATGACAGAGAGTTTCCAAGTCCAGCCTTTGTAGTTTGAGCAGTGTTGTTTGTGCAACATGTGGTTGAGCATTGTCTTGCAAGATGATTGACCTGTCTCTGTGGCCAATATCAGCTGCTTAATCACAAGCATCCTCATCATTTCATCTAGTTGGTTGCAGTAGACATCCACTGTAATTGATTGACTAGGTTTCATGAAGCTGTAGTGGATAATACCAGTGCTGGACCACCAAACAGACACCATTAGAATTTTTTGATGAAGATTCAGTTTTGGACTGTGTTTTGGCACTTCATCTTTATCCAACCATTGTGCTGAATGCTTGGAATTGTCAAAAAGAATTCATTTTTCATCACACATAACAATATGGTGTAGAAATGGTTCTCCTTTATGTCATGACAGCAAAGAAAGGCAAGCTTAGAGAAAATTTCTCTTCTGATGCTTGTTTAATTCATGCAGAACCCATCTACCCAGCTTCTTTACCTTGCTAATTTGTTTCAAATGGTCCAATATTGTTGGAATAGTAACATCAAACCTTGCTGCTAACTCACGCATAGGTTGCGATGGATTCTCTTCCACTACAGCTTTCAGCTCATCATTATCCACCTTGGCCTCAGGTCGCCCACGTGGCTCATTTTCAAGATTAAAATCACCAGAACAGAACTTCTCAAACCATTGACATACAGTGCATTCATTAGTCACATCCTTCCCAAACACTTTGTTGATATTTCGGACTGTTTGTGCTGCATTGGTTCCATGACGGACCTCACATTCAAAAATAACATGAATTTTTGACTTATCCATGGTTTCACAAAATTTTCTCTAAAAAAATGTGAAAGATAATCAAAAGCCAAAATGTGTGTTTGAAAGATTGAGGATGTACCTTCACAATAAAAATAAAACGAAAAGTGTCAAAGTGAAATGTCAGAGATATCAACTTTCAAACTTAGTACTTAAGGAAATCAGACATTTTATTTTTAATAACTTTTCTTGGCCTAGTTCTAATAATTTTTTTCTGAAAGGTCCTTATGTGTTTATAATGTTTTCCTGATTACACAAGTAATCAGTGTTGATTATTGAAACTTTAAAAACTACTGAAAAGCAAAAGGATATAAAATTTGCTACTACATGAAGAGATACCAGTTTTTTATTTAAACACATCCAAACACATATTACTTATACACATAATACATTTTCACTTGTATTGTAACGTAGAGGGACATTCAGTAGGAATATGTTAAACACAAGGGCACAGTGATGTGAACTGCCGAAAACACCTTAGACAATCATTTGAATTTTAATCATCCATTTGCTCCTATTAACATAACCTGCATCCTTATACAAGTGAGTGCTTAGACTTTATTAACTGTAAATTACTTGGAATGCAGAACCTTTTTTGTAATGAGATTCCACCGAGTACGTTTTAACACTTCTACTTAAGTTTTGAAAATATTCAACCAGAATATGAGTTAGCAATCTGACATACACTTACATTAGAGGTACAACCTCACGAGGATCACAGGTTTTCATTTATGTCAGGAGTTTTAAGTAATAGATTAAAATTCTTATTAAAGTGTTGAAACCAGCACTCATCAGCAATCTCAATTCCACCCAAGCAAAAACCCTGCCAACGCCCTTTGAACAGGAGTGGGGATGCCACAGAAATAAAGGAAAAAAGACTGAAGGCTGCACTGTCCCCACCCAGAGGTGCAATCTGGGAAGAGGTTCCCTTTAGCATATCAGGATGGTCTAAATGGATCTGCATGTATCAGAGCTTCCAAGGAAGAATCTTTCATATTTGCTGGGTAAAAGGACAGGACAAAGTACAGCTTGGTGGGGGACACTGCAAAGGACTTCCTGGGTTCTTCTGAGAGGTCTCCTTCTCCTCCTTCCACCTCTACTCCTCTGAAACAATGAGCAACACTGAAACTCCAAATCCAACTCTTCTCCCACCGTACAGCCCAGGGAGGTGTGCAGAAAGGCGAGGGGTCCTTCTCCACCTCCACAAGGCCTATTTCTCCTAGAGGCGATGGCAGAGCTTATCTGAGCTATTAGTACAGCTAAGGCATCACTTATCCATTTCTCCAGGCTTTGTTCCACCTAAAAGAATTGCTACTCCATGAAACACAGTCTGGGCTCTGAGACTTCATTTATACCTTTGCTGGGAATCTGCTGTGTGCCAGACATTGTGCTGGAGCTCTGCGGGGTACAAAGATGAAGACGACAAGATCCCACTTTCAGGACATGGCAGAATGAGGTTCAGCCATGCACTGAGAGGAGGGACAACAGAGCCACATGCTCCTTCTGGGCATAGTGACTTGAAATGGAAGATTTGTTAAATCCTTTCCCCAGTTTGGGATTTATAAAATCCTTTCTCCCTTTTGTCCTAAAACTGTCATCTTCTCATGGATGCCCACATGTTGTGACTGTTTCCGGCCTATTTGCCACTGTTTTCTTATATCTCTTTCTTCCATTTCAGTCACATTTTCACTTGTATTGCAATGTAGAGGAACATTCAGTAGGAATATGCCACTTCCAGAGAAACACCCTGAGGTCCCAGCTTTGAGGGGTACAAGCCTCAAGACTGACAACAACATCTACCATATACCACTGATGGGTGGAAGGTATTATATAAGAAACACAGAAAATCCCTAACAGGGTTACGGGTTGAATTATGTCTGTCCCCCACCCCTCAAAAAAGAAATCTTGAAGTCCTAATGCCTAGTACCTTGGAATGTGACCTTGTTTGGAAATAAGGTCATTGCAGATGTAATTAGTTAAAATGAGGTCATACTGGAGTAGGGTGGGGCATAACCCAATATGACCGGTGTCCTTATAAGAAGATGGGCCTGGGCCACGAGGAGAAAGAAACGCACAGGGAGAAGGCCATGCGAGATGAAGGCAGAGACTGGAGTGATGGAGCTGCAAGCAAAGGAACTCCAAAGATTGCTGACAAACCACTTGAAGCCAGGAAGCCACAAGGAAGGATTCCCCACAGGTTTTGGAGGGAGCATGACTGTGCCAACACAATGATTTCACATGTCTACCCTCCAGAACTGTTGGACACACACTGCTGTTGCTTTCAGCCACCCAGTTTGTGGTACTTTGCTGTGGGAGCCCTAAGCATCAAATACACAGGGCCAATGTTACTCATCTGCAGGGAATGTGGAAGTTCGTGGGTCATCACTCCCTAAATATCATTCAAGCAAGGACCACAGCTGTCCTGCTGCTTTCAACAGAGTGAGGAATGAAGTCACAGGTGAGCATTCATTTCCCCAATCAACACAAGCTTATTTTTGCTTTTCACAAACCAGATCAATGACTACCTTTGTGGGACGGTAGGAGCTGCTGCTACTGAAGTCAAGGGAAAAAAAACAGTAGCTCAAGGAACAGAAATGTCAACTCGACCCAGGCATCCCAGGACCTGCATGGTTTGAGGACACCTGTCCTTGCCTGTCTTGCTATGAAGCAGTGTTCCACAACCTTTGTTTTTCATGGTTGCCTCCCCAGGAAGAATTTTTAGACATTTTTTTCCTGAATTGCCCCCCTGTGAAATTTTAATACGGCCATTATACTGTCTACCTGTGTACGTACTGCATGTATATCTGTACTTTATATATAACAAGAGCAAGATTCTTCTCTCCCTCCAAAGGCTAATTTTTGTCCCCTTGCAGGGATGTAGTCCTATCAAGAATACACACCCTAGAGCCAAAAATCTGGGTTTGGATCCCGCTCCCACCCTTTCTTGGAACATGACTCTGGGCAAATTACTGCCTCAGTTTCTACACCTATAACAGGGAGTGCCGTCCACCTTACAGGACCACACGATAACGTGGAGAGTACTGATGCTTCATCAGGATTCTTCTTTGCAATCTCCTCTCTGCCCACAACCTAGATTGAGCCCTCGTAAAATTAGTCTTGCAAAAAGTCTGCCTCTTTTTTCCTGCTCTTTACTTTGTCCAGTCTGCCTTTCCCTCCTGTCCTCACTTGTTGAACTCACACCTCGTATTAATAAAATCCCAGATTATGCATTCCTTCCCCTCGGACACTTGCCCTACTGTTGCTCTAGCCACTGGGCTCCCGGAGCATTTGACCATCTCCAGCAGAACACTTTTTACTCTTTCACAACTGCTCACACACAGACCTTTCTCCAGCTTACCACAGAATAAATTGTTATCTATTTGTCTCTTTAACTTTGGCCACTAATGCAGGCCTGGGAACTTTTGAAAGGGGTGAACTAGTTCCTCTGCTTATCAGAGAAATTTCAAAAAGATCAAAATTTCCACCTGGTTCCTTCCCCAAAGTAATTGTCATGTAACCCATGCAAAGATGCTTCAAGAAGAAAAGAGAAAGGAACATCACAAATAAAAAACAGACCAAGAATTCATATGAAAAAATTATACTACAAATAATGCAAATGAAAATTTGAACAAACAGTTCTCCAGAAAATCAGTGATGGGCAGTCAAGAGTTATTACTTTGGCACAGGCCTCCTGTACAGGTCAAACTCAGTAAGCATTCATAGAGGAAGTAAGTGAAAAGTATGTTGCTTTACCACTAGATACATCAGTGTATATTTCCAGGAACAAGGACTCTGTCTTCCATGAACATGAAAAATGATCACTTCCAGGAAATTTAAAATTAATAGACAGCTATTCTCCTATTAGCCATATACAAACATTGCCAATTGTCCCAATGTTCTTTATAGCTATACTCCCCTACCTTAGGATTTGATCAGGGATCAGGCATTTCATTTGGTTATCATGTCTCCTTAGTCTTCTCTAATCCAAACATCTAGTCTTTCTTTGTCTTGTGTGACATCAAGATTTTGAAGACTTCAAGTCAGTTATTTCTTGAATAAGAAATATGTTTGTTTGTATGTTTGATGTTTCCTCTAGATTTATTCTGAAATTTGGACAGGTAGATTGTCTCTTACAGACAGGAATAGACTTTACACCAACTTATCCTAAATCTTTGTTCCTTCAAATTCTATAATCTAGTCAAGAGATTTGGCAGTTTTACAGTTTTTCCACTGAACATCCCTGCATAACATGGGATTTTTCAAGCATACAGTAACTTTCTTTGACCTGTGGCATTATGGTGTGTAAAGACATCTCAAGAGCTAATTATCCGAAGTCAGTTAAATGAAAAATGGCATATGATGGTACCAGCACAATTAACTCAACTGAAGTTGCCATTTCAAGAGCATCACCTTTTACACAAGGCCAAGTCTACAAGTGAACAGGCAATTATAATTACAGTTTATTCTTTCCAGGATGCCTGGTAAGCATATTTTGATATTGCTTTTAAGACACATTCTGATTTCAGGAACATTAAAATGTAAAACCCCAGGCATTTTATAATCAAGTTAACAGGATCTAGAATTAACCTTATTCGATTTTTAGTTGATTTTGGTGCCCAGGGATTCTGTATATACTTCATATACATTACACATATTCTAGAATTTATGTTTATTTTCAAATAAATTATATTTGGTACAATTTTTTACACTAAATAATGTTTTAGCCTGGGCACAGTGGCTCACCCTTGTAATCCTAGCACTTTGGCAGGCTGAGGTGGGAGGATGACTTGAGGTTGGGAGTTTGAGACCAGCCTGAGCAAGAGTGAGACCCCATCTCGATACAAAATAGAAAAATTAGCTGGGAGCAGGAGTGCATGCCTATAGTGCCACCTACTTGGGAGGCTGAGACAGGAGGATCACTTGAGTCCAGGAGTGTGAGGTTGCAGTGAGCTATCATGACACCACTGCACTCTAACCTAGGCAACAGAGTGAGACCCTGTCTCAAAATAGTAATAATAATAATGCTTTAAAATCTTTTAATATTATCTTTCTCATTTCAATAAAAAGTAGGGTCATGGTAAAAAGAATCAGGATTATAACTGTGCAAACACAAATAGCAAAGAAAAGGAAAGAAAGGGAACAACACAGAAGGAAGGATGAAAGGAAAGATTATGGGCATAGAAGAAAGGCAGAAAGGCAGAAAAATAGAAAGTATGTAAAAAAGAGATGAAGAACCCAGTCCGGACGTCAAGAGAACCCTAGAAAAAGAAAAAGTTCCTCTTGAGGATTTTGCACTATGGAAAACTTAATATTAGAGAAGCATGAACTCAAGAAGAACTCAAGAAATCTAAGACAAAATGATACGAGAATGGCATAAAAAGGTCACATACTAAACACACTAAAGATAAAACACCACTATTACAGAACTACTGAAGAAATTATTAAATAGAATCATCAATGAACAGAGTAGGTCAGGCTTAAAATCAAACTATGGGCATGAATAAAAGAATTGAATTAATAATCAGAAGGAATACATAGGAAAATGACCAGGTGACTTCAGAAATTGAGGATAACAGATATTCGAGACAGATAAAAAGTATTCAACCTAAGGATAATTGTTGTTTATGAGGTCAAGTGAGCAACACATGAACCATAAAATATATTCAGAGGTATAATAGCAAGAAATTTCTTTGAAATGAATGAGAGATTGAGTTTGCATATCCAAAAGGCACAATATATTTCAATCGAAACTATTGCCACATTGTGACTTACGGTGGTGAAGTTACAACTTCATGTGTACAGACAGAACTCTTTAGGCAAGTAGGCAGAAATATGTTTGAAAACCAAATGGGGAAAAAGTCAGTCTGGCTTGAAATTTCTCCAAAGGAACATTCAACGCCATTCCTGGGGCAGCATCTGCAGTGTTCTGAGGGGAAGAAAGTGTGATCCAAGGATACTGTATGTATAGCATGAGGACTATACTCAATAATATTGAATTGTATACTGGAAAATTGCTAAGAGAGCAGAAGTTAGGCACTCTTACCAAACACACACAAAAAGAAGTAACTGCACAAGATGACGGATATCTTAATTTGCTTGACTGTAGTAATCACTGTGTATATGTGTATCAAACATCATGTTGCATCCTAAAATTTATACAAACAAAAAAGCATACTGTTAGGTAAGCTGTCATTAAGAACATAGAAAGGCATCAGGCAGACATTCTCAAATTTAAAAGAACTCAGGAATCTTTTTGCAAAAAAAGCACAACTCCTGGATAACAGAATCCAGCCAATAAAAGAGATTGATGGAAAAGTCTTGCTTAAGGAACTAGTGCAAACTCAGTGCCAGGAAGCAGTAGAGCTGTGTGTTGGCCAGAATAGGCTAGATACTGGAGCAAAGAATCCTTAACTCTCAGTGGCTTCGGTCCTCAAAAATTTATTTCATAATCATGCAAAATCTGCTACCGGCCCCTGGGCCTCTCCAGGGAGCCTGTCTTCCACGTCAAGCTTCAGCATTTTACCTGCATACCAACAGGTGACTCCACAACTACCAAGGTAAGGGAGGGGAGCTCTGGAGAGTTTTGCAAGGGCAGCTGGATGCTTCTATATAGAAGTGACACGTGGGTCACTTATGCTCATGTTATATTGGCCCAAGAAATCATATGGCCACACCTAACCTCTAGAAGATGAAGAGCTATCTCTCCAGGTTCCTGGAGGGAGGAGGAGAACTGGAAATAATAGTGAGCAGTGACAAGTGACAATGTCTACTTCAGACAATATTTATAAAGGTCTAAGAGGGAGAAAAGGGGGATTATAGAGTTTTATACATTGACAAGTTTTTAAATTTTCTTTAAAAAGTAAACTAAAAATGAAAGCAACCAACCAAGAGATTCAAAGTCAGAATAATGACCTCAGGAATGGACACGTGTATTAAAAGGTTGACAATAAGCACCAGTTCTATTTACATATAAGGTGAAGAGTAGAAACTGCTGCTCCCCGCTGTTGGCAAGTATGGATCTGGCTTTTCTGTGACAACAGTGACAGAGGTCCCAGTGCCTAGTTCCTCACTTTCTGGTGCTGGGAGTTGGTTGTGGGAGATCTGTACATTGTTGGAAGGAACCACGGCTGAGGTGGGTCATCTATTAGTCAGAATTGGGAAGATCTCTGATTTCCATGGCCCCTGAAAGTTTTCTACTTCTTGCTCTTAGCAGAGGAAGCAATTCCTTTGCTGGCTCAGTTCTCCAGGTCGTTCCAGGAATCCTTTATGGAAACTTGGCCTGGAGTCTGCTCCTCCAGCCGTTCCAACAGTTTGCAGGCACCTAATTCTCTATATTAAAAATGTTTCTTCTCAAACTGGATAGACTGGCCTCCTTTATTAGCAACCGAACTGTGATTGATACATTACCTCAAATCATGGACTTACATCGATTTCAGGTAGATTAAAGAATTATACGGAAAGCAAATCTTTATAAATTCTAGAAGAAAATGTCATACAATATATTTATACTCTGAGAGTAGGGAAGGATCTCTTAAAAAAACACAAAGGTTCTAATATAAAGGAAAAGATTGAAAAATTGACTATATTAAAATTTAAAACTTCTGTTTACCAAAAAAAAAAGGAAAAAAAGAAAGAGAGGGACAGGCCATAGTCTGAAAGAGGCTATTTGCAGCACAAAAAATTATAAAGGGTTGGGATTCATAATATAAAAAAGAACTTCTATTTTTCATCAGGAAAAAGAAAAAGAAACAGAAAAATGAATAAAGTTTACAGACAGGCAACTCATCAGAGGAAATATAAGTAGCTGAGAAACATATATAAAGATATATAAATTCACTTGTAAACAAAATGCAAATCAAACCTTAACCTGTATTATGTAACATAAATGCAACTAAAAGCATTATTTTATACCTATCAGATTTGCAAAAATTAAAAAAATATTGTAATACTAACTGTTAGCAAGAATGTGACACAATGTAAATTTAAATTGCTATAGTCCTGTTGGAGAACAGTTGGGCTACATCTAGTATAATGGAATATGTGTATATCCTACAACTTAAAAATCAGTTGTAGCTAAGTACCCCCAAAAAACTCTTGTGTGTGCATATAAGAGAAATCTATAAGAATGAACATCTTATTAGCATTGTTTTGTAACAGCTAAAAATGAGAAACAACCTAAACATCCATTGATAGGAAAGCAAAATTGTGATATAGTTATACAATAGAATACTATATAGTAATGCAAATGGCTACATTACTCAAGATAGGATAGGTTTGAATATATTAACTTCCAAATCTTGGTTGGCTTAAAACCATGAAAGATTATTTTTTTGCTCATATTACATGTTTAATGTGGTTGGCAGGAGGCTCTGTTCCACATAGTCACCCAGAAACCAAGGCTTCACCATCTTATACAATGGCTGCACAGTCTGAACACAAGGCCTTCAATGTATCCACTGAAGAAGAGAGAGAGAAGGCGCTCTGGTTAGCTGCCTTGACTTTAACATGGCACATGAAACTTCTGCTCTGAGTCCCTTGTCCAGAACCAACCATACGGCTTCAACCCACCTGCAAAGCAGACTGGGAAACACAGGGAGCATACGGAACATTTGGTAAGCACTCTCTCTGCCACACACACGAGTTATGCATGTCAAGGTGAATAAATACGACAAAGTTGAGCAAAGATTCAAGCAAAAATATATAGAGCATAACACCAACTACATAAAGGTAACAAATAAGCCGAATATTATGTACTGTTTAAGGATTTGTACAGTCATGTTAAAAGTATGAAGAAATCAATGAATACAAGTACCATGTGCAAAACAGTCGTCTCTAGGGGAAGGGAGGAAGATGCAATTAAAGAAGAATACTCAGGGGCTTCCATGGGACAGGTAATGTTTTAGTTCATAATCTGGGTGAAGGATCCATAAGTATTTGTTACATCATTCTTAGTTCTCTTTGTATAATTTTATTAGTACATAGTAAATTTTAAAAATTGCATATTAAAGAAGGTATTCATATTACAAGTTAAAAAATATTAGCTGTGGGATATTAACTTAGCTTGATGATTAAATAGTTTATTTGAACAGAAGAAAAATGAAATGCATATTGAGATACCATACAAATAATTTTCACCTGATGTTTGCATTGAAGCTATAATCTTCTATGCATATGTTTTAGTCCTAGGGACATTAAAACTTAAAATATTACACACCTAAAGCTATTAGATGATGACTTGAGTCTTAATATTCTCAAACATTCACTGGGCAATCCTGTGAAATATTTTAGAAGGTGCCTAAGTCTTCTCATTTGTTGATTCCCAGTGGTGGTATTTTTAACTGCCTTAAGTCAATGCTGGGAAAGAAACCATGTGAATTAATTATAAAAATTAAATTATTTTTGCTACGCTAAAAAAGATGTACTACAAATTGAGAAAATGCCTTCATGCTCATAAGCAATAATACTGTGCTGAATATTTTATAAGGTAAAGGAGGTTATCTATTTAGCAACCTCAAAATGAAAGCAACATAGTAATACTACAGCTCCCAGTTATTGAAGCTAAGGCACTGCTAAGTGATTTGTATGCTGTATCTCCCTTTTCCTTTACAATAATCTTTTAAGGAACGTATTGTTATTTCCAAAGTCAGAAGGGTTGAATTATTATATTTGTCCAGGATCACACAGAAAGTGTCTAATCCAGCATTCAAACCCAGATCTCTCTGATGCAGAGCATAGGGACTTAACGATTAGATTCAGGAAGGAACAGAGCCTCAAGAGACAACCAGGCCTAACTCCTTCTGGGAGGTGCTGCTAATATGAAAATTCTGGGCTTCCCATTAACCCAAGTTTCCAGCGTAGAGGATCATTATCTTTTTGGTAATATTGCTCCTTGTGTGCACCACACTGTGCCAGAGGAAGTAAGAGTTCTGGGATAGAGATGGTCTGAGAGGAGCCACTGGGACCCCCGAGCAGCACTTGCCAGGAGTCACCAAGGCACATGGGTCAGCATCTTTCTCCTCACCAGTTAGCCTACGACAGTCACTCTGCCTAGATGAGCACATACAGCTCATCATCACTGTTCCAGTCCACTCAAGGGCCCTGCTGTATTGGAAAAGAGACACTTTCCAATTATCCTTCTTTGAATTTCAGCCTCTTTGAAACACTAGCTGCCTTAGTCCCAGAATGCAATCCCAGGAACAAGTCTGTTGGGATGAATCAGGCTGAAGACAAATGCGAAGAACACACTGGCCTGAGGCAGCCTTTGCCATAGGACTTTTCTCCTCTGAAATCTTAACTGAGGCTCTTTCTATGCATTCAGAATTCACCAGAATCCAACAGATAAGCAGCCACGCATGGGGGTGGAGAGTCTCATACTACTGTGGTCCACGATTGCTAAGGGGCTGCTCTTCGGGGTCCCTAGAGAAGCCAGCAACACTATGATCATCACATCAATAAAAGCAGTACTTAATAATAGTCACTGGGATTCATTAAACACCTAAACATTAGGTACTGAAGTAAGTTCCCTCAATTGAATTCTCATAACTTCAAGGGGTGGGTCTTATTCCCCCTACCCTTTGCACGAAGAGTGGAGGATTTGGACTCAGATGTGTAATTCCAGAGTCTGCTATTTGCCACACACCACATACATGGACCACTTCAGTAAGGTACCTAGACTGCTTCACTTTATGATGCGCTCTGGTTCTTTGGTCAATTTAATCTTTCTATTAGAGCTAAAGTTGTTTAATGAAATTTAATGCATTTAACCTAAGTTATTTAACTTCTTCACGCCTAAATTTCCCTATAAATAAGGTGAGGACAATCTTAGTACCTACCTCCTAGTATCATTATGAATATTTAAAGAGTTAATCTTTATAATGCTGCCAGGGCAGTGTCCAGCACATAGTGTCATATAAGTGATTGTTAAATAAAATTCTCTCTAAATAAAGCTTGCTTCTACAGCAGCTGGGACAATGGCCATATTTATCCGGAAAAGAAAAACATGAGCCCAGAGAAGCTGTAGTTTGGGAAAGACTGAGGATAGACAACCAAGAGGATTCTAGCTGTGCTTAGGGGTGTCAAGAAGGGGGCTGTAGGCCGCCAGCTTGGGGCCAATGGTCTAATGCCAGCAAATACTGAGCTGAAAACCAAGCCCATGAGCTCTCCATTCTTCTCAATCGGGAAAACTGAGAGTAAAATTGGAAATTGTAGAATAAGCACTGTTAGGAGGGAACTGAATCACAAGATGTGCGGTGTGCTGGTGGCAAGGGAAATGCCTTGTGGCTCTAACTGCCTTCATGTTAAATTACAACCCAGGGAACAGAAAGAATGCCCAGGCTGGGTTCTCAAAACACTGCTGGTAATCTCCAAAGAGCCACAGATGCTTTCCAAAGAACCAAGGGTGCCTCTTGCAACTCCTGGGTAAGCTTTCACTATTTCCTTCATGGGGAGGGATTAGACATTAACATCAAAATTCCACTGTACACCATTCAATATGAATTGAATTGCCATGATGTTTATATGAATTCTAATAATCATATATGGTTTAGTCCAAGGCATAGCTTCAGTCATTCTTAATTAATTCGCTGTTTCTGTGTTATCTAGTTAAAAAGAACCTCCAGCTAACGTTAAAATTGGAATCTATTTTGGGGCTTCCAACTGGTATTTGTTGCCTAGACCCTGATCCAAGACTGGCTGGAGGGGAGGAGTTATTTTTCTTAGTAAAAGGCATTGCGACAAGGTTTATCAGGCCTGGATGTAACTCTACAACCAAGACATCTGAAATTAGTGAGGTGCTATTAACGGGTAAAGCATGATTATAACGGGATTATTTTTTGCGGGGCTTCTTCATGTCCATGGCATGGTATGGCTGAGTAACGGGAGGCAAACCAGAGAGATGGGCATGTTCTTCCTCCAGAAAGTCATCAAACATCTGAGTCACAGGTGCTTTTTATGTATTTGGCTTTTCTTCCCCCTCAAATGATGACAAGCTGTTCAATTGTTGCCTCAGTTTTAAGGAATACTTTCTATTGATTTGTTTTCTCTTAATTTAAAGGTATCATCAATTAGGGGCTAAATGAGGAACACTCCTTATGACAGCAGTTTGTTTTCTCTTTGATAGACCCTTTTATTTCAGCACTTCAACAAAAGATAAAATTTCTCATTTTATTTTTTCCCCTAAAACCTTAAAGCACATTTGTGGCATATCTGATACCACAGCTTCTTATATTTCTAGGAGTTATTAATATTTTCATCTTAATGCCACTAAGACATGTTAAGCACTGATGTGGTTGGTGAGTATGTACTTGGTCATAATAATATATTATAATTATATGCTAAAAAGATGATGCTGAGGAAATACCTAATGGCCTCACGATTGGGTACAAAAATGTAAATACCAGAGTTTAAAAAACAGTTACAAATTTAGCATTTTTTCCCTACCACATCAATGAGCAAAATTCATGATGACATCTGCTAGACTGGTGACTGTTAAAAGAAAATCAGCTAAAGAACCCATGATTTCTTAAATACCCCCACTGCTCCAAGGCCAAAAAGCATGGTCCTTCCGGTAGTGTTCCTTGGTCCACAGATCTTTAGTCATTGGTTGATATTTTCTAAGCTGCTAAAATCCCCAGTAATTTCAAAATATGCACTGTGGCGGACACCGACCAGTGCCATCCCATCCACTCCCCACTTCCTTCTAGCTAGTGTCTTAGCTAAAGTGCCCCGGTTAGTTCAGAATGGAAATGTGCAGGAGTCCAGGTGATGAGCCGCTCTTGGTCTAAGCTGAGAGTTGGCAAACTTTTTCTGTAAAGGGCCACAGAGTAAATATTTTGTGGTCTATAGGCCATCTGGTCTCTCTCGTAACTATTTAACTTTGTTGTGGTACCTGAATGCAGCCACAGACAATGTGCCAACAAGTGGACATGGCTGTGTTCCCAAAAAACATTTTTATAAAAACAGGTGACAGGCCTGATTCGGTCTGTGGGCCATAGGTTGTCAACTCCTTCAACAGTTAGAAAATTAACAGTTTTCTTTTTTTCCCTTGAATAGGTATTTCTATCTGACTCTACTTCCCTTATAGAATTTTATTTTAATGTCATATATTTTTATGCTTAAACCTTTTATCTATCACCTTGTTATCATTCTTTGTACAGAAATATGTGTAATAAATTCAATTTAATAAAATTTTTTGAGCCATAGGCTCAAAGAGTTAGAATATTTATTTTGGATTGAATTATCAATTCTGATTATTAAGATACAATTAATAAAAAACATTATATTAAAATTTGTGACGTGTAGTAACAAAACATAAACATGTATTTTTTATTACAAATGCATTTTGTAATGGGCTGGTTTTTTAATCAGTTCTTTTATACATAAATGAATATTATTTACATGTGAATGAGACGGTATGCAGCACTGGTTTTATTCTTTTTAAAAAAATGTAAGCGCTGAGGAAACTTATTCCCGTTAGAAATGGAAGCAGTTTTCTTTTAGCAATGTCCTTCAACTTTGAACTCCATCTGAGCTATGTGTCAAAAATCACACAGAAATCTAAGAGCCAATATTATTATTGGTGGTCATTTAGGTCCTCCTTCAATTTTGTTGAAAGCAAAGAATCAGAAATTACCTGACATACAAAAGCAGTTATTCCCCATTTGTTAGGGGAATTTTGCTTTCTTACACCAATACCAATTTTTAACTGCCTCTCTGTTTGGTGCACTCTAGAGGTTTCTTCATTTTGAGACATTGAGCTACACAGTTTAAGGATGAGCGAGGGCTGTGTTTTCCTTTGTTAAGCAAGAGAAGGGCAATTGTGTAAGGGGAAGAGCTTCTTTAGACAAATCTGTGTTGGAAAGGACACATGGAAGCTGAGGATTGGGAAACAGATTCCACTGAAATTATCTGCATGACACATGAAACCTGCAGGAAGTCTGTGTAGCTCAAGTTGAAGACCACTGGTCAGAGGAAAAAGCAGGCTGATCACTTCTGGACCTGCCCTGGATATGTGAGTGTCTCAAAAGGCTTATCCTGGAGTCAGAGCTGGCGCAAATGTATGACAATAACACTAAAGCCAGGCGCACTCCCATGGGTCAGCACTGGCTCATAAGGTTATATGTAAATCCCGAAGCCCAGGTACCTTTTTGCCTGGGACACACTTCTGGAACCTAGGCGGCCTGCACCCATTTGGAGAAGCATGCCATAACTACCACTGTAACATGTTTGCACCACCGCTGGCCTTTATACAAGCACGGTTCACACCCTCAGCCCCTACCCTCATTGTTACAGGTTTACCCTTCTCTTTGCAGCACACGTTTTTTTTTAAGGCAAGCATGAAAATAAGGTTTACTGAGGAGAGAAAGAAAGGATTATAGGGCAAAAGCAAGATATAGGTTTATAGAGCATGATATATACGCCACAGATGACGACCAAACCCACTGTTGCAGCAAATGGAGAGCAAAAAGAAGGGGCCAAAAGGTGTAGCACACATTTAATTAATACCGTAGCCGAGGCCCTTTCCGTTTGCTATGCACCAGGGATTTTAGAAAATCTGGAACTCATGAATTCTTTTTCTTGCAGGTTACCAGTTAATTATTGGCTACGCCTGCCAATTTCAAGACATTATGTTTAAGTTAAAGTGTGGAAGATTGAAAAAGAAAAACACATAGGAAACCACAATGTCCCCATCTTAGCCCCATACCAGGATGGTCACCTAGCTCGTCACCATCCTGGCTCCAAATTTCTCCCTTTTAGCTCTGTTTCTGTAATCTCTCCTATGTCAGTTACGGTTCTTTAGGTTCTGTTTTAAGCAGTAAAAATGAGCCCTGGATAACTTCTGCGAAAAGATAATTTATGAAAGTATCTGGTGCCTTAAAGAATTGAGGGAAAACCTGAGTATCCAAGACTTGAAGCAGCAGGATCAAGGATCTTAGTGGCAGGAACTCATGGTTAATGTCTTGTCACCTACCTGAGGAGGACTCAGCTATAATTGTCCTTCTTAGATGTTTTAGCCAACCCAAGTTTCAAACTTCCAGCCTCTTTGGCTGATGGGCCCACCTATGAACTGGGGTGGTCTATCCTCCAATTTTTCAGTATCTTAAGTTTTCTCTTCTCCCTCCTTTGCCCAAGTCAATGCCTGCTTTACTATTGCAACCTGAATTTTCCCAAGTGCCACCAGCCTGTGGGAAAATACATATACATAGGTCATGTTAACAGTTCCAATGGTGCTCGTTTTGTGACCCTGCCTGGATAAATTCTCCACCCCAACATGTCTCTTAGTTCTTTCTTGGAGTGCTGTGTAAGTCTCAAAGAAGCCACTTATGCTCTGCCTTTCCAGGTCCTGCTGATGGTCCATTTGTAGAGATGCCACTGGGCTAATGGCCTCCTGCTGTTTCTGGGCCCTGCTTTCCCGTGCAAATATCAAATCACTGCCTGGCTTCCCTCACTGCTCCCAGGGCCAATAACACTCCTGGTACCTGAGCTTCAGTCCTCACAGGAGAACACCCCGCTCCCGGATGTCCATATCACACATTGTGCCCTCGGCTGCAGCACAACACTGCTGGGTTCCCTGTTCCGCAGTAAAAACAGCTTCTACCTGCAGCTCCCCTCTCCAGGGCCAGGCAAAGAACACATACCATGTGGTCTCCCCATTCACTGCTCTCCTTCTCTCCACCTCCGATCTCTCCCTGTCCTAAGTTACTTAAAGTCTACTGATTTAAATTAATCTTATCTGAAAACTATATTCAGAGTAACATCCAGACTAGTGTTTGACCAAATATCTGGGTAACATGGCCCAGCCAAGTTGACAAAATTAACCACCATAGTCCCTTGCGCAAACAAGCTCACATTAGTAAAAACCGATGGTTGTTAGCCTATAAATGTATCTGAAATGCTCAGACTTTGTTGATACTACAAATTTAATAATAAGCCTGTTAAACTTTGTATATCAGGCAAAGCTTTCTTCTTCTTTTTTAAAAGCCTAATAAAAGACTTGTTGAGAGGCCAGGGGTTAACCAAAATAACTTAAAGGTTTAATTTATGTCCCTAGTGTGCAATGTCACAGTCTGTACTTCCCCTAAAAACACAGACTTCCAGGGATTCAGTCTTCCAATGGATACCACTGACCCATCCCCTGTGGTCCAGCAGGATAAGTGTTAGAGCTGAAAGAACACAGGTGAGATGGACAGTAAGGAGCCCAGAATGCTAAAGGGGACAGTGCCAATGTCCTACCCACGGGCCGCGAGGCCACTATGCTGCATTCCCCTTCCCTGATGGTCACTCCCTTGTCCAGGAAATGCAAGCGTGTGGTTAACTGCCTGTGACACAAGAGCCATCGAGAGGAATAGAAATCGCCACCACCCGTTTGAGGTGAGGGAGCCCAGGCTGTCCATTGCTCTAAAGCCTTGAAATGCGGGCAGGGTGGTTGGCTGAGCAAGGAGGCTGCCGAGCAGCTGAAGGCAAGGGACCCGGGGGCCCAGGCTGTATTCCTGGGGAGATTGTAGACAGACTCCTGAATCTGGGACTAACAAGCTGACCTTGGGCCAGCCACATAATCATTCCAAGCTTCAGGCTTCCCTGGCTCTATGAGGGCTAATCTCCTGCCCTTCACAGAGTTCTTGTAAGGATTAAATAACTCATTTGAAAAGGCAAATTCAATCTCATACCCATAGCAGGTACTCTTGATATCTTTATTTATTTCATCTGTTGATATTAAAGAACTAGTGAACAAAAAATAGATGCTTAGCTTTCGCTGGGAGCAATTTAAATGTTAAAGAATTTCCATCTGCCACAGGATTTAGGCCACTTTGACAACGATTCAGACTGAATACTGTGGTCACAGTCTCCATGGAGATCTGATACAGACAGAGTGGTACCTTGATCTAAAGTGCCCATCAACTGGGACTTCAAAATATATATCCCCTTTGATGGATCCATTTTCCCTGAGTGGCTGGGTGGTTTTAGCCCTGTGGCTTGAAGCAGGGGGAAGAGCAACCCTGGGGTGATGGAGAGGATTTCGGAATGGGGAGGAGAGGAAAGAGCGAGTCCTACATCTCTTTATGTCCATTTTATTCAAACCCGGTTATAAAAGCCTGCATTCAAAACACAAAAAAACTTGGAAGCTAAATGGAAAATAGAGGTAAGGAAAAAAATCATCCACAAGCCCAGCTCCAAAGAATAATTACTCTTAACAGCATTAATCGTATATTTCCTCACTGTTTTCTGTTTTCCTTATTACATGGTGATTACATCATATGCATATTTTTATATTGCAGTTTTTAATCTAACATTTTAATATAAAAGTTTACCCATGCTAACAAAATATACACACTATTTTAAAGGTCTCCTCATATTCTGTCAAGTTGAATGTGTCCTAATTTACTTCTACTATTCTATTGTTGGGCATTTAGATTATTTATATTTTTTATTTTACAAATAATTCAGTAAAACTCACTTTTGTACAGCAGTTAAAATTATTCTGTTATAGTGTTAATTATAGGTTTTCAAAAATAAAATTATTGGTTGAAAGCGCTTGGGTATGCTAAAGGCTCTTGATACATGTTGGTAAAACGTTATGCCCATGTAGACTTCGCTAACAATGGAAGAAAAAGCCTTTGCAATCTACCTTCATCGACACCGATAGAGTAATTTAAAAAAAAAATCACTAATTTCATAAGAAAAAAGATTCTGCTTGAAGCATTCTACTGTGGAGTTTATGCCAAAAGGATAGAATGCTAATTTACGAAGCATGTGGGCTGTGTGAATACCAAGTAATAAGTGATCAGACTGAAGTAAAGAGTATTCAATTCCAAGGGAAAAGAAATGAAGCCTTAAATTTTCTCAGGAAAACCGAAGCAAGTTCCACAAACATAATGAGAAAATATGTTTTGATTTCAGTTCCAAGAAATTTCTTTTTTCTCCCATTCCTGAAAACAATCTTCAAAATTGGTCTGTGTTAAAGGTAACATAGGCATACCTCGGAGACACTGTGGATTTGGTTCCAAACCACCACAATAAAGTATTGCAAGAAAGAAAGTCACACAAATTTCTTGGTTTCCTAGTGCATATGAAAGTAATGTTTACACTGTACTGTAGTCTATTAAGTGTTGTGTCATAAAAGTGATGTCTACATTATACTTAAGTCTATCAAATATGCAATAGCATTGTGTCTAAAACAACAACGTATATACCTTAATTAAAAAAGTACATTATTCTTTAAAAATGCTAATGGCAATATAAGCCTTCAAAAAGTCATAATCTTGTTGCTGGTGGAGGGTCTTGCCTTGATGTTGATGGCTGCTGACTGACCAGAGTTGTGGTTGCTAAAAGTTTAGGTGGCTATGGCGATTTCTTAAAATAACAGTAAAGTCTGCCACATCAATTGACTCTTCCTCTCATAAAAGATTTCTCTGTAGAAGTCAATGCTATTTGATAGCATTTTACTCAAAGTAGAACTTCTTTCAACATTTGAGTCAAT
This sequence comes from Indri indri, assembly GCA_004363605.1. Taxonomy (NCBI): domain Eukaryota; kingdom Metazoa; phylum Chordata; class Mammalia; order Primates; family Indriidae; genus Indri; species Indri indri. The sequence goes on along the minus strand of RJWJ010006619.1, from coordinate 40,055 downwards.
CCTCTCAAACTCTGCTGCTGCAATATTTATCAACTAAATTTGTGTAATATTCTAAATCCTTTGTTGTCATTTCAACAATGTTCACAGCATTTTCACCAGAAGTACATGCCATTTCAAGAAACTACTTTCTTTGTTCATCCATAAGAAGCAACTCCTCATCCATTCAACTATGATCATGAGATTACAGTAATTCAGTCACGTCTTCAGGATCCACTTTCAATTCTAGCTCTCTTACTATTTCCACAACATCTGCAGTTACTTCCTCCACTGAAGTTTTGAACCCCTCAAAGTCATCCCTGAGGGTTGGAATCACCTCTTCCAAACTCCTGTTATGTTGATATTTTGTCCTCTTCCCATGAATCACAAATCTTAATGGCATCTAGAATGGTGAATCTTTTTCAAAAGGTTTTCAATTTACTTTGCCCAGATCCATCAGAGGAATCACTATCTATGGCTGGTATAACCTCATGAAACATATTTCTTAAATAATAATACTTGAAAGTAGAAATTACTGCTTTATCCCTGGGCTGCAGAATGGATGTTGTGTTAGCAGACATGAAAACAACATTCATCTCTTCATACATCTCTGTCAAAGCCCTTGGGTGACTAGGTGTGTTGTCAATGAACGGTAATATTTTGGAAGGAATCTTTTTTTCTGAGCAATAGGTCTCAAAAATGGGCTTAAAATATTCAGTAAACCATGCAATAAACAGATGTGCCATCATCCAGGCTTTGTTGTTCCAATTATAGAGAGCATGCAGAGTAGATTTAGCATGATTCTGAAGGGCTCTAGGATATTCAGAATCATAAATAAGCATTGGCTTCAACTTAAAATCACCGGCTTCATGAGCTCCTAATAAGGGAGTCAGCCTGTCCTTTGAAGGTTTGAAGCCAGGCATTGACTTCTCCTCTCTAGCTATGAAAAGTCCTAGATGGCACCTACTTCCAATAGAAGGCTGTTTTGTCTACAGTGAAAATCTGTTGTTTAGTGTGGCTGCCTTCATCAATGATCTTAGCTAGATCTTACGGATAACTTGCTGTAGCTTCTCCATTAGCACTTGATGCTTGACCTTGCACTGTTATGCTACGGAGACAGCTTCTTCCCTGAAACCTCATGAACCAACTTCTGCTAGCTTCAAATTTTCTTTTGCAACTTCCTCACCTCTCTCAGCCTTGATACAATTGAAGAGACTTATACATTGAAGGATCTTGCTCTGGACTATGCTTTGGCTTAAGGGAATGTTGTGGCTGGTTTAATCTTTTATCCAGACCACTGAAACTTTCTCCATATCAACACTAAGGCTGTTTTACTTTCTTACATCATTCATGTATTCACCAGAGTAGCACTTTCAATTTTCTTCAGGAGCTTTTCTTTTGCATTTACAACTTGGCTAAGTGTTTAGAACAAGAAACTTAGCTTTTAGCTTATTTTGGCTTTTGATATGACTTTCTCCCTAAGCTTAATCATTTCTAGCTTTTGATTTAAAGTGGGTGACATGTGACTCTTCGTTTCACTCGAACGATTAGGGTTATTAATTGGCCTAATTTCAATATTGTTGTGTCTCAGAGAGTAGGGAGGGCCAAGGAGAAGGAGAAAGACAGGGGAAGGGCCAGTTGGTGGAACAGTCAGAACACACACAACATGGATGGATTAAGGTTGCCACTTATATGGGTACAGTTCATGGCACCCCAAAACTATTACAGTAGTAACATCAAAGATCACTGATAACAGATCACAACAGATATAACAATAATGAAAAAGTTTGAAATATTTTGAGAATTACCAAAATATGACATAGAGACATGAAGTGAGCACATGCTGCTGGAAAAATGGTGCCAATAAACTTGCTCAAGGCAGGATTGCCACAAACCTTCAACTTGTGAAAAATGTAGTATCTGCAAAGCACAATAAAATGAAGTATGCCTGTAGCACAAAATAAGAAAACTCAGAGGGAACAGTTTTTATAATGAAGCGAAGCACTAGAAAGCCAATTTGTCCCCAGGAAAAGTAGGAATGTCATTCTTGAATCAATTCAACCTGAAATGATAATGGCTGATAGCTATGGGCTGGGCTCACTATGAAAAGTTTTGTTTCCTGCAGAAGACCTTAAAATGCAACTACTGTACATCCTTATTTATAATGTTTGAATGAATCCATACAACAAATTGTCAAGAAGATAAATTTATATACAATAAAAAATGGCAAAGGGAATGATTCAATAGTATCCCATTTGCTATATAACTGCTAAAATAAATATTAATAATTCATCATTCATTCTATAATAAATTCATTTAATGTTTTTTACTCTTCCAAAGCTAAAAATTTTAAACTAATATTGACAACGGAAATACATTTTAATGCAAAACAGATGGAGCAAAAGGACTGATGAGGAACTAACCATATGATTATAATCATAGCAATGACCATTACATGGGAATTTTCATTTAAAATTCTTAAAAAGCTTTTAATGAACTAAATAATAAAACAGAACAGCAGAACATATAGGCTTTTTTTTTTCACTGAGATTAAAAGAAGTCATAGAGTATTAACTCTTTTAGTGACTTGACACCCTGAGTCCTCTTATGATGACCCTGTGTCCTAATCTGCTGCACTGATTTAGAGCTGCACCCTAGACGAGCCCCGGTGCTCAGTACAGATATTAATATTTACTTCTGAGGCTACGTGCTTTTACTGTCACATGAATGTCAGCCCTCAACTCTTAGTGCCCTAATTTTCTGTGGACAAGAATTGTTCTTATTATAGTTATTCACGGCCTACAGTATCTCAAGAATATATACTTGTGGTAGCCATTAGATAAGCAGCTAGAAGTCAAACCAGTGCAACAAAAATGGGCTTTATTTGCACAAGGAAAGGAAAAGTACATGGAGGGTAGAGGGGAGTGAATATGGGTCTTACTAAAGTGGTCATCTGTGCAATTTCACAGAGCTGCTATCAACTAATGTACTGAGATTTCATACATACATGCACACGCACACACACACACACACACACACACACACACAAAATATGCTCTTCACGGACTCTGACACACACAGTGTTTTAAACACCTACTTGCTTGAAGATGAATATGCTGGAAGAATGGCACAAAGATTCATGGCTAAAGCTAATCACTCCTGACCGAGGAGGAGTTTCAGATTGACCGAAGGGCAGAGCAGCCGCTAGACAAAGTGCCCGGCAGCACAGAGCGTGCACACTGCCATCGTCTGGCCCGAGGCTGGCCTTTGCCAGGGTAAAATCTGTATTTAAAGTCTAAACAATCTGTTGTAAACTATTTTTCTGCTTCAAAAAAATTGGGCAGGTTTTAGAGGTTGTTATTTATCTGAAATTTTCCATACTTGGTTCAAGTCAAAATATTCCTTAAATGTTTTACATGATGAATTTGGCTATGGCTCTTGTGTACTGCTAAGGGTTTATACAGTTTGTTGTTCTATGAATAAAATAAACTCTTCTGAGGAACCCTTCAAAAAACATGAACACGATCCAGCTACAATATAAAAGACTGTCAGCCCGCAGGCCATACATCTGTGGTACCATGACCCAGACGTACTTCTCTGTCAAATTGGGCCCTAAAGAAATTTCAAGAAGCAAAAGTGTACCACATGTCTCGTGGATTTGTTCCCTAGACAGTTTCCTGAGATTGACTTGAATAATATGGGAAACTAGGGAATGGACTAAACTTCTCCAACTGTTTTGGTTTCAGCCAACAATAATCCCCAACCCCCTGGAAACATCTCCCCAAGACATAATTTGAGATTAAAACAGCAAAATTCCCAGTCTCTTCTCAGTGTCCCTTTTCTGCCAGCTTTGATTAAACAAGTGTGGGTGTGCTCTGTCTGAGCTGGATACACTGAGTGTGGAAGACTACTCATTAATCCCCCACTTCCTTAAAAAAGAAATGGAACAAGTGTACACTGGTTTTTGCATGTCTTTTCAGGTATCTTTCTATGAATGGTCCTTTATTTCCTAGTGTTCTACTTCTGAACTCAGGAGCTGCTATGAATGTTGACATGGATACAATGTAAGATAAAGTTAAATGGGATTACCTCCTCATTCACTTGTTAGAAATGTGAAGTGGAAATTTAAAATGTAGCCTTAGTAGTCATTTTCTGCCCCTTTTACAACTTATTTTTCAGTATCTGGCAATTTCTTGAGATCATACAGTGTAAGTGAAATAGTAAAGGATTGTAATCAGAAGACTCGGCTTTTGCAAGACAAGGTTCTTCCATTTGTAAGAGATACGATTCTGAGGTTGTGCACATGAATGTAATATGCCATTTAATTATAACTAATAAAAGACCCCCACATACAACTTAGGGTAAATGTAGGGTCCAGAGGCTGCGACTGCACACTTTACTGCTACTAACTGTATTAAATTAAGTCAGATTTTTCTGACTCAGGGGAAAGAGGAAAAGAGAAACATTGAAAGAAACAAAACTGTGTAAGTACTGATACTTCTTTCCATTTATGGGTGAATATGTTGAGGCACAGTAAAAAATAGCATATTTTAATAATTGATAGGGTTTGAAATTTCAATGACTGCACCACACCTTGAGGATCAAACCCAAACTCTTCACACAAACTGACCCAACCACTTGCCATCCTCCCACTGCCAGAGTGGTCTGCTGCAGGTCCTCCACGTTCCTCGGGGGCATCTGCCTCTTTGCTCATGCCACACCTTATTTGACAATGCCTCATGATTCCTCCTCTCCATCAGAGTTCCATCTGGGATTCCCTCTTCTGTACAACCTCCTTAGGACACCTAAAACTCTCCGGATCCTTTCCTCTTTAAAATCCCTAAATTAGCTTCATCTTGTACCATGCATCTGGCTGCTATTGGACATTGTCCTGTTCTAATTTTGGCTCACGAAGATCCATGTGCCTTCTATGCACCAGGCTCTGGTGTTACACATGGAGCTGAAGAAGACAGGGTACCTGTCCTGGTGGCATTCACCACCAGTTGGTAACAAATGCCAGGGTACCACAGTGGTGCCATGGCGAATGTTTGAGCCAACTGCTGCATAAGACTCACCCAAATAGCTGGGTGCAGGATCATGACATTCAGTCATCCCAGCCTCTTCTACTTCTTATTTCTGTCACCTCCTGACCTTCTAGTTCCTCCTCCTCCTCACTGAAGAAAAACTTGTCCCCTATCTCATTCTTCACCTCCATACTGCTGCCACCACCTGGTCATTTCAGAACCCATGGGCACTAACTTTTCAGTTCCTTGACAGCCTCGTCTAGACCTCGTCTCCTATTCCCAACAACTGCCCAACTAATCCACTTTGGAAATCACTCATTCAAACATCTTCCTCCCTGCACAAAATTTTCTTTTCTTCCAAGTTGCTTTGTTAAGTACCCCCACTGTGACAGTTCTTCCACTTTACCAGGTACTTCTAGTTGACTGACCCCCTTAAATTCTCCCCATCCATCCATAGCACCTTCTGTCTTTACTTCCCTCACTGTCCAGATTGTGTCTTGACTTCCTTCACTATCTAATATCCTAAACTCCATTACTGTCTGACCTTTCCCAAAACCCTAGAAAATTCCCAACCCAGTAATAAACAAACTGTCTACTCTCGTCATGTCTGCGCATGGGCAATTGAGTGTGGCTGGAGCAAAACATGCCATGGGAAGATTGAAAGCAAACAGACTCATGATTAGTTACTGGAACTTGGCTCGAAAGCCTGGATCTCCAACTCCTATAATGTCTATTTCAAACCTACTCTAATTTTTCCAACATCCAACTCTCTTGTTCTCAGTGCTTGACCCTACCCCACCTTTACTGAGAAAAGGAAGGCACAGGTGAACCACTGTCCATCCACCACTCCCAAAGACAAGATCATCCACATCCGAGTCTCCTCCTTCCCTTCGTTGTCACAGGGTGTCTCCTCCTCCTATCAATCTGCCAGGTGGAGACTCAGCTGTGTTCCTTGCTCTGAAAGTCAGGCACAGGACTTGGGCAGCACCCAGTCCTGGATACTGGTGCTCAGCAAACCACTTTTTGCCTCAGTTGGTGTCTCTGGGCTACTTTGTTTTTTATAGCTCAGAGACCAATTCCTTGGAGGCCCCAAGGGAGCATAGCAGCTGTCCCTGCTAACAAGTTCTATGGCAACATGCTAGGACTTGATGTGTTAAAGAATGTAAGTGAGTAAAAAGAACAAGGGGAGGAGAAAGGGAAAGACAAGGGTGGCAGGAGCTCCTGAGTGTGTGCTCTCAGGACTAGCCAGTCTCGGTTTTACTCACTGTAATAGGCATTATGGAAGGATGCAGCAAATCCGCATCATGATGTGCTCTACAGATGCTAGGATCCACACAGACTTAAGAAGGAATTGCAATTCTTTCCAAGGAATTGCAGACACTGGCTTATCAAACTCATCAGTCTGTAAATACACAATGTATCAACGAAATGCTCTGCTGGTCACTAAGGGAGGATGAGAAATGCCATGCTAATCATTTCCTTCATGTAGTAGTCTTCATCTTCCCTTTCACAGCATTAACTTTTTTTTTTTGATCTTTTACAGTCCTGTTTTGATTTCTTATCCTCTGTGAAGCTTTCCTCAAGCACCAGGGCCAGTCATTCCTTGCTCAGTGTCCCCCACAGCCAATGACAAATTGGTCAGGGCATGTGTCAACACAGTGACACCAACACTCACATATTCCACCATCACCCTACACTCTGAGTCACTAGCAATCTGCCTAGTTCACCATCATGTTTCCAGCACCCAGCATAATTCCTAAGAATCCAACATGCTTCTGGAATGAATGAAATGATGAGACCAGATGAGAAATTGCAGAAGGATGGATGAGGCACATGGGAGCTGCACCTTCAATTCCAAGACTGCCCGTATCTCTCCTTTCTACTTATACCCAGGGACTCCCTGAGGCCTTCCTCTCTGCGAAGCTCAGTGGGTATCCCTAACCAGTTCACATCTCTCCTCGGCAATCTTTCTGCTGCAGTCTATCTCTATGCTGATCTATCAATCCCTACCGGTCCCACCTGACTGAAGGAAGTGGCGGGTGCCACCAGCGCAGACCCTGGTAGTGCACCGGTCACTCACCTCGCTTGCTGGCAGACGCAGCAGACCCAGGCCTTCTCGTGCTTCTGGTAGGAGCAGCAGCTCTTGCAGACGTTGAACTTGCAGTCCCCACACTGGCGCTTGGTGTTGACAAGGAAGGTGAAGGGCGAGCAGCAGCGCATGCAGCAGTGCTCCACGAACTGCTGGTGCTTGGAGAGGATGCTGCACTTGCTGCCTTCCTCATCCAACTTCTGCTTCAGCTCGCTGGAAGATGGCGGGGGAGGGGAGCAGAGAAACAGCACATCAGGTCAGGGTAGTTTCCCCACAGCACCCTGCCCTGGCTCTCCCTTAGGCCAAGCTACCACATAGGACCTTCCTGTAGAACAACACAACTCAACTCAGAAAGATCGACTGCATAACATGATGTCTGGAGAGGACCGCTAATGGTGGGTTAGTTTTGTATACTCCTGTATGTCATTTTTTCCTAAGAGAAAGCAGGAAAGCCTTATTACTTATATTTCGGAGACTACATGGAGACACAGATTATTAAAAAACTAATAAGCGCATCCTTAAAAACAAAACCTTTAACTTAATTAATGCCTTTTTAAAGGAGCAAGAGATCACTTATGATAAAATATTAATCCTCACAACAGCCCTGCTGGGAATATGATAAATGCAGCACTGGCCCTATTTAACATCCCTGGAAACTGAAGTACCCAGGGATTTTAAAAGCTTTCAGATCAATGTGAGTCAATAAGGATTCTCTGGGTGACGGCAGATCAAGGCACTAGTGATTCAGAGTTGGATATAAGACGATTTCCGAAAAGTTCACGGTCACCCTGGGCACACAACCAGCCACGTTAATGCAAAGCGTGATGGTGCATACATTCCTCCCTGTGCTCAGCGAGAAGGAAAGGAGAATCCTTGAAAGATGAGAATGTGCCCCAAACAGACTGAGTTACCTGGGAGAAAACTAACTGAAAGTAATCAGGTTACTCTGAATTGGCAAGTTTGAGTTGTTTGTCCTGCTACGAAATTGAGGGCCCACGAAGAATGGTAGAAAAATTATTTTTTTCTATTGCTATTATTATTGTTTATTGATATTATTTTTATTACCGTTTTACTATTACTATATTATTACTATTATAGTAGTAAAACATCAACAATACCCTACTTACAATGATTCAGCTTGCGATTTTTTGACTTTCCAATGATGTAAACACTCAGACATTGAGTTTTACAAAACTCACGAACTTCAAGAACACAATCACTGGATAATAAGGGGAGGCTGAGTCCAGTATTGGAAGGGGAGACCGTGTCAGGCTAGCTAACAATTCTACAAGGTAAAACAGCATATGTGCAACTTGGCTGAATAAAATATTTACAGGGAGACAGAACAGAGGTGTTTTCTCAAGGAAGGAAGATGTTATTAAGTCTGTTAGATTTAGAGCAGAAGTTGTGCTCAGTCATTGACAGCTCTGAAATCTGTCAACAATATAAGACAACCTCAAATTGACTGGCTTATATTGATATTTCAGAGACACTAAATTAAATGGGATTAGATGTCCAGGAAGGAAAGTCTTTGGGGATCAAAAAAGCTCTTTCAATTCAATCCACAGGATCACTTGAGCTTTATGAGTTCTGTTTCCTAATACATAGGATTGCAAATTCCAATGGCATTTTAAAACTCACTGGCTTGTGCCATGTCCTTCAGAGTTTATTCTGAGCAAACGAGGTGTTTTGAACCACAGGCTCAGTGGAGGAATGGAATGCCATTCTTCTGGGCCATCTGCTACTTATTAGACTCTATTGCCCTGTAGTATCTCATGAAGAAGTCACTGGGCAGAATTGAAAAGGTTAACTTATAGTGGTTAATTACAGAATCAACCCAGAATCATGCAAGACAAGCCACTTGCTTTGAAATGTCCTGGGATGAACCAGGCCTCCAAATGGAGGAATCCATACATGTGGAAAAGATGGATAGATTTAGCATCAAAGGCTAGAGTACATAGCTGGGTTCATCACTTACCAAAAATCCCCCCATCCTTTATGGGCATCTGTTTTTCCGAACAGCACTTAAAATTCCTGCTTCACAGAGTTGTTAGAGATTTTAAATGAGTAAAGCCACAAGAAGTAAATACTAGTTATTCAACTGGATTTGTGAGAAATCCAGTGGTCTGAATACCTGTTACATTTGATCACGCCTGTCTGTATATCAAGAAGGTTTCTGTGATAGTATCTGGGTAAGAATATTCAACATTTGTTGCTTGAGCATTAGGTAACAGTGGGTGTGAAGTGGTATCTCACTGTGATTTTTATTGCATTTCCCTAGTAACTAAATATGTTGGACATTTTTAGTCTGATCTTTGGCAATGTCTTCTAACATCTATCTGATTTAGTCTCCTCCCGATAGATTGTTCTACAGCAGGCATCCTAAAACCTATCAACATTTCATGGTCTCTTATTCCATCGCCACGCCAACTCTGATAGGTTGTTAGTGGGTGAAGGAAGTGCTGTGTGTTGAGAGGAGGCACACAGGCTCAATGGGGTTAGGTGTCATGCTGAGTTAGCTATGTCTGCCATGGAGAAGTGATGGCATGCGTGTCACTCATTTGCTATCCCTCAACTCATTTATCAAAGGGATGGCAATTCTGATCCATAGCTATGAGCCACCTCTTGATGGTCACAGGTACTACTGCTTAGATTGTCAATCATTCACTCAACTGGTCACCTGCCACTCTAGGCACTGGGGATAAAAAGAAAAAAAGACACAGCCCCTCCCTTCATGAAACATGTATTAAGGTAGGGATTCAGATGGTGAAAAACTAAGCAAAACAAAATAATTATAAGTTGTGAAGCATCCTGTTACAGAATAAATAGGGTGCTGAGACCAAGAATAACATGGGGACCTACTTTAGATATGGGGATGAGAGAGGCTTCCCTGGGGAGGTGGGGTTCCAGTTAGAACAATGAGCTGGGAAGGAGCTAGCCCAGTGGAAGACACATCCCAGGCAGAGGGAGCACAGGAGAAAAGGGCTTAATATTTGGGGGAAGCAGAAGGAGAACAAGACACAGGCTCTGGAAAGAAGTTTAGATTTTCTTCTAAGTGCAAGGTGGAGGTTATTGAGGATTGTGAGCAGGGAAATGTCAGCCACTGCCAGGTGAGGCCTGCCTCTTAGAAAGTCTTGCAAGCATGGAAGCATGGGACATGGAAGCGTGGGAAGTGCTGTAGTCACCTAGGTAAGGATGACCGAGGTTTGGACTGGGCAGGAGCAGGAGAGATGGGGGAAGTGGGCTGATGCCTGGCGCACCTGCTCAGGGCCCAGTGAGGAAACCTGTGACATTTGGATGTCTGGAGGGAAGATAGTGAAATAAAACACCCATCCATCTGACCTTGAGCAAGTGAAGAGTTCTCTAGTAACGCATGAGAGCACCTTAGAGGCATTGTGATTCTTTTCTTGAAAAGAAGAGGAACAAGGGAATGGCCAGGTCATGAGAAAGCTGGGACTCTCATACTGTAGACTCATATCAACATCACAGCATACTAGAGCTTCGTTTTAAACGCAGACGTTGGCCAGGAGCATGTGAAAAAGAAAAACCAAAGGGCATTTAGCCTACAAGAAGGGACACACTCCCAAGTCTACAGGCTCATCAGATCCAGTGGGAAAACGTGCGGAAGAAGTTGCCAACTGTCCCAGCTCACTCTGCACCCACCCTCCAGCACCATAGCCCCCACAACTACCCCCAGCTACCTCTGCCCCCCTAACCTCATGGCAGCTTGAGGCAGGCCCCTCCAGAGCCCTGGAGATTCCACAAAGCACAGCCTGACAGCCACTGTCCTCACGACTTACCTTCACAACTGTAAACAGGTCAATCATATTCCCCACCTCCTCAAATCAGCCACAGTGCATGAAACGCGCCAGGATCCTTCTGTCAAGAGCTCCGAGTAACTTCATTTGAGCAGCAGCCCAGGAGGAATGGAGGTGTGAGGGCCAAGAATAAAGGAGGCTGACAGAGAATGCCCTAGACACAGGCGGAGGAAGCCTCCTTTTCCATAAAGGCACATTCCACATGTCTATTTCCTCCTCCACACCCACTCCCCTATGTGTGGCCCACTTCTTCTTCTGTGTTGACTCTAACTTAGACCTCATCAACTTAGAGAAAGGAAAACTATCCCCTAAATCTTAATTGTCAAAACATAAATGAAGAAAATGTCATGAAAACCAAGAATCACTGATGAACCCAAGACACTCTGTTATGTTCCACGAAAATTGGCACACATTACATATCATCATTTTTAAAAACAGAATTAACAGCATCTAGTATATAAAAACAACTGCCTTAGTTCCCTCTCCCAGATATTGACTGTCGGGACCAAGGCTCTTTCTTGCTTTTCCAAGGTCTCCTCTGTGTAGCACAGGGGGCTGGAAGTGTGGAAACGACACTTCCCAGATTCTTTTGCCTGCCAGCGTTGGTCAGGTTCTGCCTATGGGAGTTGTACGTGTGAGGCTGGAAGGTGGAAGGTGAAAGGAGATGCCATTTTTCTGCTTTATGTTCTGGTAGAGACAAGAGACTGTGGGTGAATGTGGCCTCCGTGGCTCCTTCCTGGTGGTGGGGATTCCTTTAGTAGCAACGATGGCAGCGGTAGCGACACCATCAAGCTAGTGCCGACTTGCAGGATCCCAGTTATACTCTTTTCTCCTCTAGCCCTAAAGGCAGAAGCACCTCCCACAGTCACTGACCTCATTGAGTTCTTCCCACTGCTTTCCCAGCTCTAATACTTTTGTGATTAATTCCCCGAATTTAAAACCTTCTGTATGAAATATCTGGAGGGTCTCTGTTTGTTCTCTTGATGGTTCTCTGCTGACACATCTTTGGAGACCTGAAGTCACAAGCTGTCGGATCCAAAGATTTTCTTAAAGTCCCCATTCCATGTGGCCTCCTTGACATCTGCACGCATGTCGTTCTCCTGACACCAGGGACTCCCTCAGAGCCACCCGGTTTTCTCTTCAGATTGATTCATGCTTCATGATATTTTTTCCCAGAGTTTGTTCCTTGGTCCTCTTCTTTCCTTGTTCTATATCCCTCCATTGAGAAATGTAATCATATATGTGTCATAAACCACTGTTCATGTGCCAGGAGTTCTCACATCTCTGGTCTCACATTTTCTCTTAAGAATTATATTAACTGCTTAGGATTTTTTCCTATGGTTTATAACTGCCAATAACTTTTCCAGGCTGCTATCTTACGTGGAACTGAACTTCAAATGTCTAAAACTATATTTATTATTTCTACCTCCATATTTCTCTCCAAAGGGCATAACTTCTATCTAGGGACCCCTTTGGAATCTTAAGCGTCACCCTCAACTTTCTCCCTCTCTTTTACTTCTGCTTTAAATCTTGCACCAGATCCTACCCATTTCTCAATAAAATACCCTCGAACACATCTCCTCTGCTCCTGCTTGGCCACTGCCTTAGCGGGGGCCCTCCACATCTCCTGCCTGCACCACCACACTAGACTGTATTCCGAGCCACTTTCAATGACTATAGCAGAGTGATCTGTCTCAAAAACTCATGCTCAGAACCACCACTACTCAGCACCATTGATGATGACCACTGAACTGTGTGCTGACCCCTTGAGCTGTAAAGAACTCCCCGTCCCTGTGCTTGCCTGGGATCTTCCCTCCACGTGCTGTGCCATTCCCCCTTCCTTATTGGCAAATTTCTCTTCTTTTTCCCCCAAGACCCACTTCAAATGTCACCTTCTCTACCAAATCTACAGTTTTGCCATGCTCGGCTAGCACTTTGTGCCTTACTCTATTATAGCATGTACCACACTGAATTTCAACCATTTATGTGTCTTTGACAGGACAATTAAGTCCTTAAAGAGGAGGATAACGATGGCCCCTTTGGCCCTAGTGCAGAAGGACTGGTCTAATCACATGGCTGGGTGTGCGAGTCCTTTCTCCCTAAATAGAAGTGCAGCCAATGGGCAAGGGATTACAAGGAAGCATGATCATTGGTCAGATGAAAATAAAAACTTCCTAACAATGAATTGGTTGGGTTTCTAACATCGTGGGAAACATATAGGCAAAACAACCGAACATGTGGCCAACTCTTCCATGCATCTTTTAATTTGGATCATGCATAGAGCAAGATTTTCTGCTTTCTGCCTGCTTTTAATTTACCTGAAACAAAACATCACAGGAAAGTTAAAATATTCAACGTACATAACGACTAGCAGTTCTCAAATCTTCATTCCCACTAAATGATAGGATTCTTCTTTATTATTTCTGAATAAGAGATAAATATATCAGAATTTAAAATACTTTTATTTCTCATTCATGTACTAATATATGCAATTCATGTACTAATATATACAATCCATGTACTAATATATACAAATAAATGTTTCCAGAGTCCAAGCCTTTGGCTGAGTACAGGGACCCACCCCCTCCAGAGTTGGTCAAAACCTGTACCACATGGCATCCACAGAAATAGATGTTTTTGCCCTGGAGAATTTTCTTCCTGTTGTTGAGCTTATTGATGTAGATCTGACCTTGAGCAAAAAAATCTATCTCCCAAGAGAAATGAAACTGCCATCATTCTCTAGGTTGTTGTAAACAAAATAGAAATGTTCCAGACTTCATTCTGTCACTTACCTAGGAAGAACACAAGCTCAGAGGATCTCTAAGCTCCAAGCATCACGTATTTTCTGACATTTAATGCATCAAGCATTGTACATGAACTCCTACTTTAATTCTATTAATATTTGATTTATCCATCTAGAAGAGAATATTTGTAAAGGTAAATGTCAGCTTGTGGAGAGGTGCCAAACTCTGCCGGTGATGCACAGTAGCTGCCAAGCCAGTTACCCTCTGGTGTTTATCCCCACTGATCCTCTTGGCCTGGAACTTCCCCTATTACTGCAGAATGAACCACCTTCTGAAAATCTGGGTACAGAAAGGAAACTATTAAAAAATCGACAGAATATTTTTTTAAAGCATCTTAAAATATTATATTTCCTTGATATCTCCCTTACCAGAACAAGGGGAGGTGAAGACTTGCTTGCCTTATTCATACTTTTATAAAAAGGAATGGGAATCTCCTTTATGGAATGCTTACTCTGTGTCCTCATTTGGCAGAATGAATCCTGACAAAGCCCCTTGAGGCAGAGGAGGGGCTCCCACACGTTGCTCAGCTTGCTTTCTGGGGGACGTTCACATGTGGCCACATTCTACATTTGGGTGACCAGCGCCCATGGCATGGGTGGAACACTTTTGCTTGCACAGCCTCCAGAACTGCCGCTTGTCCACGCGAGCACTTGATGACAACATGTTGACTTCGAGGCTGGGGAGGTATACTGTGCAACCAGTTTTCATAACACAACGTACAAATATTCAAATTATAAATTAGAAAAATCAGAGAGGCTCAGAAGAATGATTATATACTGTACACATAAAGTATTTGATATACTCACAGCTCTTCCTGAGTGCATCTACTGTACTTGAAACTGATATTCTGTACCTACAATGTTTGAACTCAAGGAAAACCTTGTGATTTCCTAGCACAGCCCTTCTCATCCCACAGAAAGTTAGACAGGACCAAAATAACAAATGCAAGATCACACAGCTTGGTTACTTGTCTGCTCATGTCTTTAATGTCCATCTTCACTTGAAATGTAAGCACTGTCAGGTAAGACTTGTCAAACAGCTGGGGGCCTTAGACCGAGGCACAAAATTCAAAAGGTATATGTAATCAAGTATAAATTCTATATTTAGAAATAAATTTAATTGAGTAATTTAAACAGTAAAACTATTTGTTGATTCTACAACCTGTCTAAAAGTTTAATAATAGATAAGAATACATTGGTATTAAACATAATGATTCAAATACAGAAGCAACTTAAAAAAAAATCTTAAAAGGTACCAGTTTAAACATGTATCCTCATCACCTCACAGAGACATTAATTATTGTGCTTGCTAAGTCAATTTGAATGTTCAAAAAGTTTTTCTTTCTAAAACAGAGTATCTCTAATTAATATGAATCACTTATAACACTACTAGTAACTCATACTTTGAAAAAATACATTTTACCTGTGTTCTCTAACAATCAAAAGAAAGCCTGAATTGGTTCCTTTATTCCTGGAACATTTATTCATTCTTTTGTTTACTCATTTATTAGACACTTTAAGCTCCTATTAATATTTTGTGCCTAGCTCTCTGTCAGTTGTTGGGAACATAAAGCATATCACAGCTCACAGCCTAAGGGAGTAGATAAACATAAGGACACAACTAGAGAACAAAGTCCGAGGTGCTACACACAGGTGTGCAAAATGCCAGGCAGCAGAGGTGGGTGGTTAGGGAGGTGGAGTGTGGTTCACAGAAGCAGCAGTGCTTGAGCTAGGTCGGGAAGGATGCATGGAGTTTACCAGCAGGAGAATGGAGGAGGCTGCTGCAGGGAGAAAGGACGCCTTGTGCAAAAGTGGAGATACATAACTCAACATGGTGTGTTTGGGATGGGGTGAGTGCTTGGTTCAGTGGCTGGAGTCAGAAGTGGAGGGGAAAAAGCCGAGGTGGAGGGGGTTGTGGTGGGTCCTACAGGGCCTTGTATGCCACAATAAAGAATGAACATTTTGAAAAGTAAATAAGAAGACAATCATGGTCTTCACTGGGCAACAACACCATCAGATCTGTTGTGAAAAGAGAACTCTTAACACACAAGAGAATGGATTAGAAGGCGTAGCTGGATCAGAGGAGAGACACTGGTTAAACCTTTTGAAAGGAAGAGGCAGTGGGGGGAGAGTGTAAGGCTTGGTGTCCTCATTGCACCTTTGAGGAAACTGAGGCCCAGGGCAGGGATGGCCACCCAGGGAGCAGCGGACTCTGGTGTGGGTCCACGTCCGCTGTGTACAGGGCCCAGGTCCTTCCTACTGCCCCATGTCATCCTCAGAATGCCAGTGGGAGTAGTAGTTCTGTTCCCAGGACCCTGGGGATGTCCTGCTGAATGCCTGATGCCTGCAGGGAATATGCAAAGTGGGGGTCACAGAAATTTAAAATCATTACTATGTAAATTGCATAAACTGTTTCACATTAAAAATGTTTGCTTACTATTTTTTGAGATTTATTTGGCAAAGGGATAAAATTCAAATAAATTATACCAAAGGAGCCTCTTAAGACAGTATTTTAATCTTAAGAATTCTGCAAATATTTACTAATCACTCATAATTTTATTCATATGAGTAAAAATGGCAAAAGATATATTTAAATAAAAATCTTAAATCATCACACAGTTTCACAGGAAAGCAAATCCAAAAAAAAAAAAAATGCCCTGAGAGAGATCTGTGTTTTCTCCTCTTTATGCAAATGAGGTTATGGTTATGAATAAATTGAATGTTTATGTTACATCAATAGAGTTTAGTGCTTCTGACACTGGGACCAAGCAGAATAGGAGCTGTGTGTAGAATATGAACCAGACAAGAATAAGGAAAGAAGTGAGAAATTAAGCATATTTTATGTTTTAAATGAATCAGTTGCTCACTGGTGCTCAAATGTGCCTACCTGCCTAAATCACAATGTGTAACCGCCACGGGTACAAAGAGCTTTCACAGATGCTGATTCCACTGAGTTGCACAGTAATGATGTGTGGTAAACACAGGCAGCTGTCATTTCTTCATTTTACAGGTCAGGAAACCAAGGCATGAAGAGGTTGAGAAACCCAGTCTCACAAAGCTAATGAGTGGGGTAGCCTTGGGCTTGGATCTAGGCCCACCCCAAAGCTCTGGGTTCTCTTTCCCACAGCAGCCCACCTCCCATAGTTGGTGAGATACCACAGGAAACAACAGAGGTTCTTTCTCCCCACCATGTTGCTGCTGGGTGAGGACCCATGTTCTAAGCTTAGGGAAAGGATTCAGACAAGGAGAGTCCCCCAGTCCTGAAGCTGCAGGGCGCACACACAGATTGGGCTCCTAGAATTTGTAATAACACATCCGTGGCTTCTCTCTTCCACAGGAGTAAAAGGTTTCAGCCTTCTAGCAGAGACCACTCTGCACACTTTCTTCTTCCACACACCACAGAAGCAAGACACTGTTAAGTTCTTAGCAGAGAGTGATGAATGGAAGTGCAAAAATGTGATTCCTCCTGCTAACCCCATGTCCTGCTTGCCTGCCCAGACTCCACAACCAAAAATGCACAGTGGAGAAAGGTATGAGGAGGGGAATGTGGGGTCGCCAGAGAGAAGCTGTATAGGCTGGAAAACAAAGAAAGGGTGGATGTAGCAAATAGCAACAGTGCAGGCAGGAAAGGCAAGAAGGGAGTGTACCTGCTCCCTTGCTAACTGCACACCACATACTCATTGAGAAGAGCCGGTGGGGCAGGGGAAGAAGGGGAGTGTGAGCAGGTGGGATGTGGTTCTCCAGAGAAACATAACCAGTAGAAGAGAGAGAGCAAACATATATATATATATATATATATATATATATACACACACACACACACACACACACACACACACACACACATATATATACACACACACACATGGATGTATATACATATGTGCATATATAATACATATGAGATCTATTATGAGGACTTGGCTCATGCAGTTATGGAGGCTGAGTAGTCCCATGATCTGCTGTCTGCAAGCTGGAGACCCAGGGAAGCCGGTAGTGTAATTTGGTTCCTTTACTAAGGCCAGAGGACCAGGTGAGCCAAAGGCTTAAATCCCAATCCAAGGGCAGGAGAAGATAAAATGGCAAGTTATAGCTCAATCCATGAGGCAGGGAAAAAAAAGGGTGAATACTTCCTTCCTCTGCCTTTTGTCCTATTCAGGCCCACAGCAGATAGGATGATGTCCACCCATGCTGGGGAGAGCCATCTACATTACTGAGTCCACCGATTCAAATGCTCATCTTATCTGTAAACACCTTAGCAGATGCACCACACCCAGAAATAATGTTTTACCTGGGCACCCTGGGGCCCAGTGAAATTGACACATAAAATTAGCCACCACAACAGGCAACTTTGGTGAGACAAGAACATAAGATGCTATACTTGGAGATATCTCCATGCACTTCAGTATTCCAAGGTTCCATAATGGTTGGGTTTTATTTCATTTTAATACACTTAATTACTTATAAAGTTGTAATAAAAAACAGCAAGCACATTGGAACATGTTATGTATTAAATTTTAATATTTTGAAGCTACCAGTGGGTTAACTTGAGCTGCCAGGGTCATCTACCACTCTGTGCTACGTGGAGTCAGAAGAAAGTTGGTCCTGTTGTCTATGCTAGACTGAAGAACGTGACGTAAGTTGTTGAGAGAGGCTGTAAAATGTGATACCATTTATAACTACTTATCTGCATGTATCCAGATCTCCATGATATTAGGAAATCAAACAAAAAAATACATACAGAAATAAATGGATATTAACATTATTATAAGACCACATCTATAAGTCCTAATTTCAAATAGTTATGCTTATTAATATGGCTTCATTTTATTTAATCAGTAGAATTCATAAGTAAATATACATTTGAATGTATAAAGTGAATTTATAGAAATAAAATACTGCTTTTATATCTTTTACATACTGGGAACTGGCCTGAGGTTTTATTTTTAAAATGGGCTCCTCCACTTAGATTGAAAGTCACTGAACTAGGATACCTTGAAGCTGTAGCTTTTGAGTTTTTTCATTTTGCATATTCATTTACTTATATTTTTCCTAAAGGAACTTCTAAAGTAGTGGCGGGGATTGTTTATTTTTTATATGCTCCAGGATCTCTACTTTCCTGCTTCTAATTCTATCTATAAAAGTTGGTTTATTAAACAAGAAAAGAGAGAAAGGATTCAGGACAGAAATTGCGTCTGTTCTCAGCTGCTGTAGTGCTCTGCTGCCCATGAGCTTAATCACAACACGGCAGGTGTCTGGGTCCATACATGGGGCTTGGGCAAACACAGTGGGAAGTAACACTGCCTGGAAGAAGAGGGAAAAGCTCAAAGACTGGCTATGGCATTGGTGCTAAGTTAAGGTTAGATATGTTTTATTTTTTGTCTATATTCAGAAGCCTAAGACACCGAACCTAGAAGGAAAACCCAAACCATGGTTAACGGTGAGCCTAGGTCACTGCAGAGAAGGAGTGACAGAAAGAGGGAAGGGAAGCTACCCATTCTTCCCTTCTTAATGACAGAACCCTTGTTTTTAGCTGGGCTGATGCTTCCCAGAATAAAGACCATGCTTCCCTTTACCCTTTGTAGCTAGGTGTGGCCATGTGACTCAGTCCTGGCCCATGAATTAGAAGTGGAAGTGATGTATGGGACGTAGAGAGAGCTCGCTCAGCTAGGATGGGCACTGTTTTGTCTTTCTGCCTTTCCTTCCCCATCTTGCTCTTTGTTCAGGGTGGCTCAAGCTCTAGCTACCATCTTTTTATTTTATTTTATTTTTATTTCAGCATATTACGGGGGTAAAAATGTTTAGGTTACATATATTGCCTTTGCTCCACCTGAGTCAGAGCTTCAAACGTGTCCATCTCCCAGACAGTGCGCACCACACCCATTAGGTGTGTATATACCCATCCCCTCCTCCCCCTCCCACCTGCCCAACACCCAGTGAATGTTATTACTGTATGTGCACTTAAGTGTTGATCAGTTAATACCAATTTGATGGTGAGTACATGTGGTGCTTGTTTTTCCATTCTTAGGATATTTCACTTAGTAGAATGGGCTCCAGCTCTATCCAGGAGAATACAAGAGGTGCTAGATCACCATTGTTTTTTGTGGCTGAGTAGAACTCCATGGTATACATATACCACATTTTATTACTCCACTCATGTGTTGATGGGCACTTGGGTTGTTTCCACATCCTTGCAATTGTGAATTGTGCTGCTATAAACATTCAAGTGCAGATGTCTTTTTTACAGACTGTCTTTTGTTCTTTTGTGTAGATGCCCATTAATGGGATTGCTGGATCAAATGGTAGTTCTACTTGTATCTAGCTACCATCTTGATCTGTGATTTGACCTTGAGAGTCTGTGTAGATCAGAAGCATAGGACCTTGGGTCCCTGATGATATGGGGGAGCCAGCACACCAGTTCTGAACCCACCTCTGAATTTCTTTCACATGAAAGATAAATAAATTTCTATCCTATTTAAGCTACTGTTATTTGGGGTTTTTCACCTATATGTAGATCACACTCACTCTGAAACAGTAGGACAGTGCCAAGGTCAAGTAGAGTAAGAATGAGGTGAGGGTGGAAAGGGAAGGCTGAATGACAAAGCAGAGATTAGCAAGATGCAGAGCAAGACAGAAGTGAAAGGAAAGCAAGGATGGCGCGAGAGGTCCAGACCAGGACCAGGCAGCCCAAAAGACTGCAGACATCCCTCTGAAGTGGTGGTAGGGCAGGGGAGGTATGTCAGCTTAAAGCAACCATGCTGAGCTGGAGAACCACTGCAAAGCACAGTGTGGCATGTGGCAATGTTCCACACCCACCATAGAGTGAGATGGGCCATGAGGTGGATCTAAAAATGACCTGTTCTAAGGCATCTTTACATGGGCTTCTGAAGCCTCCTTGCCTCACTGGTTCATGACAGGCTGTCCTGTTCTGCTCTTGGAACCAAATGGAAGCAAGTAGATCTGTCTACCAAGAGCCCTCATTTTATAGGCCTATAGGGTTTGGAAAAGGACACTGCCACCTGTCACCCAAGTGGCTTCCACCCCCCCCAGATCCTGTGGGCAGCCAGGGCTCCTCTGCCTTTCCGCTTCCCTGCCAGGCACTGGGCATCAAAGGAAGCTATCACCTTGGCTGCCACTCTCAAAGGCCAGCTTTCCATGGCTGTCTGGTGGCCCTAACTCCTCAAGTCTTGGCACTGCTCTTTCTCCTTGGCCTTGCTGTCCAGCACAATTCCCAGCAATCTCCTAGCTCTGTGCTTCAGAATAGCCAGTGCTGCCTCGTTCCCCCTGGCCCTTACCTGCCTGCATATATGGCTCGCTGTCTGGCTTGCCCTTGAGTGGCTGCCATCTGCCTAAGACCCTCTCATTTGCTGTCCTTTCCTCTAAGTTTCCAGGACAGCATCCTCTCCCTAGGCTCATCCTCCCTTGGCTGAAAAAGGAAAATCAGCTTTATTAAGAAAACGTTGCATGCGGAGGACAACTGTTGGCATCAGAAAGACCTGGCAAGTTACTTCAACTCTCTGACCTCAGCTCCCTTGTCTGCAATGAGGCCAGTAATTCCTACTTTGCAGAGTTGCTGGAAACAGTGGAAATGAAGTATGCATTCATAGTACCTATCCTTCACAGGCATGTGATAAAATCACTGCTTTTATGGTTGTATTAGCATTAGCATCAGAGTGGCCATTAATGGGACCACTGAGAGATGCAGTCGCTGTCTAGGATGTAATATCTCCAGTGATGCAGGGAGTTTTTGACCCCAGGAAACAGCCCGGTCTATTCAGGAGACGTGTATCCTCCTAAAGCCCATCTCAGACTGCTTCTCAGCAGGGAGTCCTGGGCCTCCATTAGCAGGTAGCAGTCAGCCACCTGCCACTGTGGTGGCTGTGCCCAGAAGTGGGCCTCTGCAGTGTCAGGGTCTCGCAGCCTCTATGCATTGCCCATGCAGTTCTGAATTTGCTGCCTGTCTGTCACAGCTCTGACCCTGCTAAAAATCTCACCCCAGCAGGAAAACCCCTGTGTTGTTATGTCTCCCCCTTCCCTGCCCATCCATATGCCTTGGCTTCCCTAACGTTAAGTCCTATGACCCCCAACCCCAGGCCTGAGACCAGGGAAGGCAGGAGGAGCTTCAAGCAAGGAGACACAAACCACACAGGAAGCCGACTGACTCAGTGGGGCACCTGCCAGAAACATCATACCAGGTCTGAATCCCTAAGGTTGCCCTGGTCCTGTCTGAGCACAAGGAAATGAGAAGACAAGAGGCAAAGCTGATGGCAGAAAACCCGAAATTTTTTTGACTTCTCATTCCTTTAGCAACACTACTCTGGGGGGTTGATTGGAATAAGTGTGTGTTCTGGTTTTGGAACTGTCAGGCCTCCTGAGGTTGAGTGTCCACGTGGAGAACTGTGATGTTAGGAGTCCTGCAGGGCCCTGCTGTAATTACCAACATCACTGAAGAGCTATTCTCCCTTAGCTCTGTCTTCCAGCTCACGTTCTTCCGTGTCTGAGCTGGCTCTTGACTCTAGAATCACAGAGTGACAGTGATATACTCTCTCCTCAAATGACTCTCTCTTGTTTCCCTGGAGACAAAACTGGGACCAACTTGGAGACTTACAGACTGGCTAAGCCAGAGAACATGGGCTGAAGTTTAATACAGAAAAGACCATTTGGGAAAGAAGGACAGCATTAGTTTAACGGTCTAAATGGGCTATGACTATATATTTTTATATTAAAAATATGTTAGAAGGTCTGTCCTGAAGCTTACATCTAAATTTATCCATTGCTTTAAAGTTTATACTGAATAAATAAATTCATAGCTTGTTGAAATTTCTATCTTTTGCTTATATAAATGGATCATACATAATTAATGCAGTCCTTTATTAAATAAACATATATGGAGATGGGTACCTTATACCATGTAATATTCTAAGTGCAGAGAGGTTCAGAGACAAAAAAAAGACAGAGCCACAGTAGGCACGTAATACAAAGCATGAAGACTCTACCCAGGGCCCCTCCCAGGAGCCCATGGAAAATCTACGAGGGCTACTGAACTGTGCCAGGGAGAGCCAGATATGTCTAAACGACATTTTTAGAGAACCTATGTGACAGTTAACTTTATACGTCAATTTGTTGAGGCCATGGTACCCATATATTTGGTCAGAAAGGTCTGAATGTTCTTGTCCAGGTATTTTTTTTACATGAGATTAACATTTAAATCTATAGCCCTCAAGTAAAGCAGATTACCCTCCATAATGTGGGTGGGCCTCATCCAATTACTCAAAGGTCTTTAACAAAACAGAGTTTTTTTTTTTTGAGACAGAGTCTCTCTGTGTTGCCTGGGCTAGAGTGCCGTGGCGTCAGCCTAGCTCACAGCAACCTCAAACTCCTGGGCTTGAGCGATCCTCCTGCCTCAGCCTCCCGAGTAGCTGGAACTACAGGCATGCGCCACCATGCCCGGCTAATTTTTTCTATATATTTTCAGTTGTCTGATTAATTTCTTTCTATTTTTAGTAGAGACGGGGTCTTGCTCTTGCTCAGGCTGGTTTCGAACTCCTGAGCTCAAACAATCCGCCCGCCTCAGCCTCCCAGAGTGCTAGGATTACAGGCGTGAGCCACCGCGCCCGGCCCAAAACAGAGTTTTATTGGACCTTGCTGAAAAGAGGGAATTCTGCTAGCAGACTGCCTTTGGACTCCAACCACAACTTTTCCCTGGGTCTCCAGCTTACCAGCCACTCTACAGATTTGGGACTTGCCAATCTTCATAATCACATGAGCAAGTTCCTTAAAATAAGTCAATCTCTCACACACATATACACATGCTATTGAGTTTGTTTCTCTGGAGAAACCACTACAGCTTTCTCTGACAAGAGCCACGTTAGACACTGCACACAGACAGAGGGAGAGTCTGAGCCAAGGCTGTGTGCACTGAGGGGAGAGGACACCAGAGTTAAGGCTGAGAGCACTCATGTGCACTAGATGTTTCTCTTCCCTTTCCTCCCACAACTTCCTGATTGGCTCTCCTGTTTTAAAAAGGACTCTCCCCATATGTTTTTTTGGTCCATTAAACAAACACAAAAGCAGAGGACAGCCTGCTCTGTAGCTTGTTGGAGAAGGATGGTGGTCAAGTCTTCAGTGCCCTGACAACTGATCAGGTCTATTTTGAAACTGCTTTCTCCATGGCTGGATGCACTAGCCTGCATAGAATTCTGACAAAAATAGAGGATGCCTCTGTCTCCAAGTGACCACTGAAGACTAACCCAATATCAGTTACTTCTCCAAAGCAAAGACATTCTCTCCAAGCATTTGCTGAGACCACCACACACATATACTATTGTATATCACCATTCAACTTGGCTAGTTAAGGGAACACAGCCACAGCAGTTTTCCATTCAACCCAGGAGCTAGCCTCATGCCTTAAACAGTGACCAAAGTGAGTGCAAATGCTAGACCATGAATACTGCAAATACAAAGTATGCTGGAATAACTATTAGTCTTTAAAACTGCCGGGCAGTGTGATTAGTGTTTAATATAAAAACTCCCAGGAAGAGTGTGTGCTCACAGATTCCTGAAGTGAGAACATGGATGTCATTTCATTAACACCTCAAATTCAACAGGTTTTAAATTTTTGATCTGTCTTTGCAAAACCGCTTCTCTCCTAGGCATCCCAGGCTCAGTAAATGGCTCCTCCACTGCTCAACGCTCAAGCCAGAAACAGGATATTTTCCTGGTCCTGCCCACCCCTTACCTACCATAGTCCATCCAGGTCTACACACTCTCACTCCTAACTGTAACACATCTGGAATCCATCAACTTGTCCCCATCTTTGCTGTCATTCCAGTGTCCAATCTGCCTCATCACTCTGGGGACCAATGCAACAGCCTCTTTCTAAACTGGGGACACTACTCCTTCTTCCCCAATGCTTCTCTAAAATACGGAAAGAAGGACCTTTGAAAAATGAAAATCTGACTGGGTTACCCACCTGCTTAATATGCCTTCGCAGATCGCAATTTCTCTTCAGATGTGTAGGAGCCCATCTGGCCTGGTTAGCCCAAACTCATCCTCCCCCCACAGTGATGCTCCAACCACAGGTACCTTCTTTCTGTTCTTTGAAAATGCCAAATTCTCCCCTTTGGAGCTGTCTCTCATGATCCCTCTTCTTGGAAGCTCCTCGCATCAATGTTAACTCAGCTGAAGTCCCTTCGCCACCCGCTCCGTGGCTCTAAGAGGCCTTCCCTTGTCTATCAGATTAAATTAAATCCCCCTGTGATTTTTCTCCATAGTGCCTGAATTTTCTCCTTTACAGACTTTTTGCAATTTTTAGTTATACATATGTGTATAGGCATTATATATTTTGGAATATTTTGTTAAGAATCTATTTCCTCACTATAGACTCAGTTACAAAGGAGATTTGCAAAGTATTACATGATATTATATACACTGTGTTGCAAAATATACATGAGACACTCAAAAGATGAGCATGGCATGGGTCCAATACAACTGGCATGCTAAAAGGTGGGCTGTTACCAGTGAGAAACACAGCTAATGTTCCTATTACTAAATATTTCATTTTGGTGCCCATGAAGTCAAATCATATTGTTTCAAATCACTTGCCTATGAAGTCTAGTTTCTATGTTTTAATACTTTCATCTATATCATTTTGAAAACCATGATTGTTGTGGCTTAATTTTGTGCATCCACTTTTACCTTGGAACAATTGACAAAGAGTAGGTATAATGGCCAATAGAGCCAGAGTAGAAGCCTAATTAATTGTAGAAATTATGACTGAAGGTAAACCTAGGCCTGAGGGATATAGATGTGTTATTTCATTCATTTAACAAATACTGACTTGGTACTGACTTTCTCAGAGCACTGTGCCAGGGACTATAGGTTACAATGGTGAGACAGAAAGACAGGGACCTGCAGTGTGCAGGAGCAGATACACATAAGACACACACAGCATGGGGGATTAGGAAGGAGCAGGATGTGGACCTGCCTGAGTGGGCCGAGAAGGGGTGGCCAGGCTTCATGGCCCACAGCACATTGCTGACCCCATAGCGTGGCCCCTTTCATCTTGTCTCAGGAGTATATCAGAGGGTAGAAACTCTTCCTGGGATCACAGATTTATTTCTGGCAAGGTTTCTGCTTTGTGACTCTAAGTTCTATCAAATGTACACTCTCCATATTTCTCTGGTTCCTTGGACTAGTGTAAGTCCCTCAGGTAAAGGTAAAAAATGTAATGCTTTAAGTGTTGTTTGGAAGAGAAGACCTCAGGTACAGAAAGTTCAGACAAGCCTGTGCTGAAATCCACTGGATTTAAACATGTTCATGGACACCTAGGGGTTTAGAGGGACAGGACTCCAGGAGGGGAGTCCTGCCCAGGAGTTTGAGGTTGCTGTGAGCTAGGCTGACGCCACGGCACTCTAGCCCCGGCAACAGAGTGAGGCTCTGTCTCAAAAAAAAAAAAAAAAAAAAAAAAAGAAAGTCGTCAAAAAGGAAAGATGGCAGGTGGGCACAGCAGGAAGTTCATAAACTTCACAGTTGGAGAGGCTCGGACTGAATCAACTGTGTAGCACTTACTTGGCCTGGAGCAAATTATTCGTGTATAAACCTCTTATATCCTTAGTTCTGGTGTCAGGAAAACGCATGAGTTATACCATGTGGCCAGTGATCAGAGCGTGAGCTCTTCAGAAACAGAAGCAAGAATACAATAATACCGATACTAAACAAATGTGGATCTGACCTGGTTGCTGAAGCATCTTCACTCATACCTAGAGTGCCAGAAGACTTGAGAAAGAGTATACAGAGAGACAGCTAGCCACAAAAGTAAAGAATCGCCAAAAGTTTTTGTAGTGAAGAAAAAGTACATTAAGGGAAGCCAGACCATTGTCTCCTTCTCACCACACAGTGCTTCATCCACAGCTCACTGCAGGTGTGTCCTTTCCAGCCTAGCACATTTCCAATACTTGGAGCTGGCCAATTCCCAACTCTGGTCTCCAGTTCTAAAGTTGTTCTGAACCAGTGCAGTCCTGAGTCAAGAGACTCAACCCACGTACAAGGAGGCCTTCAGCGTCCTTTCGTTTCTGGGACTCCCCAAAGGGAGTCTCATTCACAAGTCTGTTTCATCCTCTGGCTCCTCTCTCACCTGGGCATGTCCGCTCTCTATAAAGCTCCTGAGGACACCTCACAGGCTGCACTCAGCAAGAGGGCACCAATTCCCACATGGAGCCATCTGAAAATGCCGGTGCAGGTGACCGGCTTGTTTGATATCTCAATGGGTAGTCCCACACCATTACCGTAATTATTGGTTCCTTCTCATGTCCTCTCACTCGTTCCCATTTATCATCCTCTTCCTGATTCTATTCTTCCTGCACATTCTTAAGCTTCAAAATTTACCTGCCCGAAGTTACAGTAAATCACTTAAGATTCAAGTAAGCAAGCAATTTGGATGACTTATATGTATTAATGGGAAAATTGAGCCTACATTATGACAGCCAGTAAATGCTATTAATAGAATTTAGGTTCATGGTGCTATTAAAAAAATATATACACACATACGTATATGGATATCTATATCTACAGATATAAAGATAGAGATATACATATACTATAGCTTTATATATAAATATGGCTATAGATATCTATTTTATATACATATATGTATGTGTATATCTAAAGCTTTAGATACACATATATAGATATCTACATATCTATATGTAGATATAGATGTATACTAAAACTATAGCTATAGCTATATATTGGTCAATATGTATATCCATACCTATATATGTCTACTTTTATTTTAATAGCATATATTTACACACACACACACACACACACACACACACACACACACACGGCTTGGATTGGCTATAGTTTCCCTCTATTATCCTAATTTTACCACAAGCTGCTCACCTGGTCTCAGCTCTGCCTGTCACTGAGCACATTCCTATGTCCCTGAAGCAGAGGGTGGGGCTATCTTGTGTTTATGTGTAGGTCCTGGTAGTGGCAGGGAAATCCTGGAGTCTGGTTTCAGTATGACTCCTTCAAAATAAAATTTAAAATGGTGCAGGGGGATTGTTCTATACCATGAGACAATCTCCCATGTGTCCTTATGCCTCAAGTTCTCAGCTATTTCTTAGTTAACATTGATCAAACATCTTCTACATGCTTGGCCTCATGCCAAAAGAATAAGGCACCACTTGTACCCTTGAGGACACAGTGACACACAAGCCACAGCCTGCAGTACTTCCTAGAGAGTGAAACTGAGAGCCTCAGCTATGTGTTGTGTCAGTTCTGAGGAGCTGGCATCACCCTCCACAGGGCTTCTGAAGCCAGCAGCCTGGTGTTCTGCTGACTCCTCTCTTACCCTCACCCACATGTCCAGTCAGTCACCATGGCCTATTGGATCTATCCCAAAATATCTCTTGAATCTGACCATTCCTCTCCATTGCCACTGTCGCCATCCTGGTCCAAGCCGCTATCATCTTCTATCACAATCACCCCCTCTCTGGTCTATTCTAGTGTGGCTGCCTGTCCAGCCACAGAACAGCCAGAAGGACCTTTCAGAAATGCCCATATGATAAGTAACTTCCAGGATTACACCCTTGCAATGTATGGCCTTCCAACTCCTCTAATCCCAGCACTTGTCCCAGTGCCTGACACACAAAGGTGATTTGCAGTGTTTGCTGAATGAATGACTGATGGAATTCATTTGTAGTTATTACGTGGTTTTTCTCTGACTCAGAAAGTGAACGACTGAATGATTCCTACCATTTCGTTATGATACAGAACTGCAAGAGAACAGTAAAATAAGTCCCCACACTGTTTTAGCACCACCAGCTGTACTTTCCACTGGGGGAAACCTGAGGCCCTGAGAAGAAAACCTCAGCATATGAGTACGCTGAGTTGTCTCTTGTTATATGGAACTGTCTTCAAACGTTTCCACATCCTTTGCCATATCAGAAACTCTATATCTGATGACTCTGCCCATTGAGCACACACTTTCTTATTGTGAGTCTGTAGGCAACCACTTGCACAATTTTTGCCAAATGTACATATCGACTGTATTACTATTTACCTAATATTTTTTCTTTTTTCACCTAAAAATTTTAAATATCTCATTTTCACTAATTCTAACCATTTACATTAATGAAATATTGGAATAGATGTGCTTGTTAATTTTTTTCTAATATGCATTAAAACAAAAACGTACCTATTAATATAAAAAAATGTTCAGCCATGCACCACTCACATCCATCTGGCCTACCAGCAGTGGTCCACTGCACACTTTGGGAAACACTAACGCAAGGAATTTATGAAAACTATAACCGAAATGCAGAAAAAAAAATGTTTTCCCAGGTATTCAGATCCAAGGTAGGAGGAAGGAGAAGGTAATCTACCACGTTTCTAATCTAAGAGCACGGTTAGGAAAAATGAACACACGTGACTAAATTCTACCTATAAAGACCTCGCAGAAATCAGAGTCATGTGGCTGTGGGCTGCCGGGGCTCTGTGGGGATGACGCCCAGCGCGTGGGGAGGGGATGGCAAGGGAGCTTCATGTCAGTCTCATCAGCTTTCTTCGCTCGTAGCCTGGCTTTTCCCTCACAAAATTAAGACTCACAAAAAATTAGGGGAAAAAAATAGAAAGAAACTCACAAATCATCAAGTGCCTCAAGTACCTCCTGAGTGTGAGGCTGTATTAAGATCCAGTGTCTATTTTCCCACAACATGGCCTGGGGCCATCTTTGGACATTTTAAAATTTATTTGTGTAAATTTATAGGGTACAAGTGCAATTTTGTTACGTGCATTGATTGTGCACTGGTCAAGTCAGGGGTTTGGGATATCCATCATCTGAATAACATACATTGTACCCATTAGGTAAGTTCTCATCATCCACTGCCCTTATATCCCTCATCTTCTCTACTGCCTATCATTCCACCCTGTACACCCACGTGTACACATTTTTCAGCACCAATTTTGAGTGAGAACATGCAATATCTGAATTTTGGTGTCTAGCTTTCTTCACTTAAGATAATAACCTCCAATTCCATCCCTGTTGCTGCAAAAGACATGATTTCATTCTTTTAATGATTGAATAGTATTCCGTGCGTACATATACTACATTTTCTTTATGCAATCATCCATTGATGGAAACTTAGGTTAATTCCGTATCTTTCCTATTGTGAATAGTACGGTGATAAACATATGAGTACAGGTATCTTTTTGATAAACTGATTAATTTTCCTTTGGGTAAATATCCAATAGTGGGATTATTGTATCAAATGGTAGTTCTACTTTCGGTTCTTTGAGAAGTCTCCATACGATTTTCCATAGAGGTTGCACTAAATTACAATGCCACCAATAATGTATAAGTTCGCTTTTCTCTGCATCCTTGCCAACACCTGTTATTTTCTGTCTTTTTAATAATAGCCATTCTAACTAGGGTAAAATGATATTTCATTGTGGTTTTAAATTGCAGTTTTCTGATGATTAGTGATGTTCAGTATTTTTTTCATATGCCTATTATCCATCTGTACGTCTTCTTTTGAAAAATGTCTATTTGAGTCCTTTATCCACTTTTTAAGGGGATTATTTCTGTTTTCCTGTTGTTGAGTTGTTTGAGTTCCTTATATATTCTGAATATTTGTCCTCTATCAAATGCATATTTTACAATTTTTTTTCCATTCTACAAGTTGTCTGTTCACTTTGTTGATTATTTGTTTTGTGGTGCAGAAGCTTTTTAGTTTAATTAAATATCATTTGTCTATTTTTGTTTTTATTGCCTGTGCTTTTGAGGTCTTAGTCATAAATTCTTTGCCTAGACCAAAATGTCCAGAGGAGTTTTCCTTAGGTTTTCTTCTAGTACTCTTATAGATTTGAGTCTCACATTTAAATTTTTAACCCATCTTGAGTTGGTATTTGTATATAGTGAGAGATAGTGGTCTAGTTTCATTCTTTTGCATATAGCTATTCAATTACTTCCATTTGGTCTAAAGTACAGTTTAAGTTCAATGTTTATTTGTTGATTTTTTATGTCAATGATCTGTCTAATGCTGTGAGTGGGGTGCTGAAGCCCCTCACTATTATTATTGCTATCTCTCTCTTTAGGTCTAGTAATATTTTTTTTTATTAATCTGGGTACTCCAGTGTTGGGTGCATACATTTTTACAATTATTACATCCTCTTGCTGAATTGATCCTTTTAACATTATGTTAATATAATGACCTTCTTTATCTCTTTTTACTGTTTGGGACTTAAAGTCTGTTTTATATCAGTATAGCCACTCTTATAAGATATACTTATAGCAGTATAGCCACTCTGCTTGTTTTTAGTTTCTGTTTGTGTGGAGTATCTTTTTCCACCCATTTTCTTTGAGTCTATGTGTGTCATTACAGGTAAGGTGAGTTTCCTATAAGCAGCACATAGTTGAATCATGTTTATTTATCCATTCAGCCAAGCTATATCTTTTAAATGGATCATTTCATCCATTTATGTTCAAGGTTAATATTGATAATGTGAGGGTCTATTCCTGTTATATTGTTAACTGTTTTGTAAATTCTTTGTTTTTTTCTTTTTCTCTCCTTGTCTTTGTGGTTCAGTGAAATTATGTAGTGGCACCATTTGATTCTTTCACTTCCTCCTTTGTGTGATTACCAATGAGTTTTATACTTTCATGTGTTTTCATGATAGTGAATGTCATCTTTTCTTTTCCAATTTTAGGACTCCCAAGAGCATTTCTTGTAGGGCTGTTCTAGTGGTGAGGAATTACCTCAGCATTTGCCTATGTGGGAAAAACTTAATTTCTTTTTTCATTTATGAAGGTTGATCTTGCCACATAGAGAATTCTTCGATGCCAGTTTTCTTTTTTTTCCTCAGCACTTTGAGAAAGTCATGCCATTCTCTTCTGGCTTGTGAGGTTTCTGCTGAGAAGTCTGCTATTAGTCTGAGGGGGGTTTCTTTATAGTTGATTAGATGTTTTTCTCCTAATGATTTTAAAATTCATTCTTTCGCTTTGACTTTAGACAGTTTGATTATAATATGCTGTGGTGAAGTGCTTTTTGCATTGTATTAAATATTTGCCTGAGGATCACTGAATCTCCCGTTTCTGGATGTCTAACTTTCTTGCTAGACTTGGGAAGTTTTCATCTATTATTTTGTTAAATAGCTTTTCTAAGCCTTATGACTTCTATTCACCCTCAAGAATACTGATAATTCGTAAGTTCTGTTGCTTTATGTAGTCTCAAGTGTCTGGAAGATTTTGTTTATTCTTTTTTAAAATTTTTGTCTGACTGAATTATTTCAAAAGAACCATCTTCAAGTTTTGAAATTCTTTCTTCTGCTTGGTTTAGTCTATTGTTGATGCTTTTCAATATACTTTGTATTTCCTTCAGTGAATTTTTAAATTATAGAATTTCTGTTTGATTTTTTAAAAAATATATCCTATCTCCTTGGTAAGTTTCTCATTTATATCCTGAATAGATTTTCTAACTTCTTTGTATTCGTTTTCAGATTTCTCTTGCATCTCATTGAACTTCTTTAAAATCAATTTTGGAATTCTTTATCTGGGATTTTGAGGATTTCTTTTTGGTTAGGATCAATTGCTGAAAAATTATTGTGTTTCCCCAAAGGTTTCATATTACCTTGCTTTTTCATGTTTTCCATGTCTTTTTGTTGATTTCTGTGTATCTGGTTTAACAGATGCTTCTGATTTTTGAATTTACTTTTGTTGGGGGCAGGTACTTTTTCCTGAAGATGTGACTACTATATTGCTTGGGTGGGCCCTTTGGCTTTGCTTTTGGGTGCATGCGCTGGTGAAGACTCATTGATTTCATTGGCTATAAATAGCATTAGGGGTATCTACTGTTTCCTCACTCTGTTAGGATGCTGTTATTGGTAGAGGCTGTGATAAAGTTGTGCTAAGGATTGAAATGCCAGATGGGTCCATCTTCAGGTTTCAGTGGTAGTGGGGGTGGTGGTGGGCTAAGCACATCTATCCTTGTGCTGTGGGGCAGTGTATGCTGCATCTGTGTTGGTGTTTCTAGATAGCCTGATTCTTGGGCCTCTGGGTAGCTTTCTTGGCTGTTGGTTGCAGTAGCAGTATACCAGGTGGTGAGCAGGCTCTCAAGCTCCTGGGAAGCCAGTGTGGCATGGGCAATGGCAGTAGCTGTGGTAGTAAGATGCTCTTCTAATTCCCAATCTCTGTGTGCTGATGTTGGCAGTGGGTGCAATGGGCTGTGTGGGCTGCCCTTCAGGACAATAGGTGGCACTTGCAGGTGGGAGCCAGCTGAGGTGGTAGCAATAGGGTGTTTATGCCTGACCTCTGTCCCGTGGGAAAATGTTCCAGTGTCCTAGGTGGTGGATTGGGTTGTGGAACCTTCAGGACCCTGGATCCTACACTCTGTCTCGGAGGGTGGGGTGAAGCCAGGAGCAGCTGGACAAGGCAAGCTTGCACTCAGGCTCCCCAATGCCAAGTATATGCACCAGCTGTGATGGTGGAGTGGGGTGATCCTCAGGGCCCTGGCTAAATGCCTGGGTGAGGGGCGATCATCACTGCACTGAGGTCCTGCCATGAGAGGCTGGAGCTGGTCCCAGCAGCCACAGCCTTAGGTGGTGGGTGGAGTACTTGTGTCCCTCTCATGCCCCAGTCCCAGCAGGGCTCCCTCCCCGATGATCCTGGCTGTTGCAGCCGACCTGGCTGTTCAGTAAGACCTGGGAGTTTTTTTCTAGTCTGGAACTCAGCCACAGCAAGTAAGAGCCCCTGCCCAGATGAAGACCAAGTCTCTTCAGCAAATCTTGTCCTGCTGAGGTTCCAGGGGAGTTGCCTGCTTCCAGCACCAGCAGCTGAAGCTCACGTCATGCTTGCTTCTCATTCCTATTTGTGGAAGTCCACCCTCACTCACACCCCGACTCTGCAAGCAGTGGTCCAAGTCTCCCTAATACCCAGGACTGGAGCTGCTGGTTCCCAGGACCATACACAGTCTGTTAACAGCCAGGATCCAAGAATGTTGTCTCTTACCTGCAATCACACAGGTCCCAGAAAGTGTGTGGGGCCCCAGGCATGTTCCCTCCCTGGAACAGTTCTTTTTCACTGTCTCCTGGCTACTCCCTAAGTCAGAATCAGGGCTTTGGAGGGTCAAAGTGCTCTCCTGTGACCTGGATTGTACTACTCCCCAGCAGGAAAGTGAACCGCAGGAAGACACTCACCCTCTCCTGTATGGGGGATTCACTCCTGGTTCCCAGCCAGTCCCAGCCACTCAGGCTGTCCATTTTCCTTCTCCTTCCTAGATTTTAGTGTTGCCTGGTGCTTTTCTGTTGAATTCCTATGTTTCCTCTTGGATAATGTATTCAAAGTGTGATTATCTACACATTGTTTTGGTTCTTCTAAGTGGGTGAGGCATGCCTGAAATGCCTCTAGTCATACCTCTTGGAAAAAGAGCTCTGGACATTTTAAGAGATGTATAGTTCCTTATTGGTGATCAAAGGACTTTCAGGGGCATTCTCTATGCTTTTTTGGCTTGACACTATGACTTTAGAACTTAAGACACAAGCCAGCCACCCCATGGGAAGGACTCTTTCCTGGGAAGAGCAGATTCTGTTTTCAGCACAAGCTCTACACTCTTCCTAATTGTGTTGCTGGATTGAAATGTTGATGGTAATTTGCTTGGAAACACTCAGAATTGTCTTCATGGGTGACAATATCTCAAACTGCAATAATCAAGGTATATACATTTATTTACAGTTTTTATTAATCTACTTTTGAAGTTCTTTTTACAGTTTTAAATTCTGTGCCTCTGAGACTCCATTTTGTTTGAAAAGAAGTGTTTATACTTTATGTTATTACCCATTGAGCAGGCAAATTAAAAGCAGCAGAAACATGATTGAAAACGGTGTCATTATTTAAGTGAAATCATGCTAAACAATGTAACTGGAAGGTTGCCAGTCTTTGAAGGCTAAGACGGGTTAGCCCACAGTGAAAGTCTTATGACCCAAAGAAGCCCCAGGAACAGCCTCTCAGGCCCTGAAACACTAGGGATTACTGCTCTGCCCACAGATCGCTCACGGCTACCGATGTGTAACATCTATTTAAGTTCTTTAAGAGGGAAGACAGCAGTAAATTCAGTGGTAGAAAGATGAGGCAGTTTGCTTTTGATTGCTTTGATTTTCTCAATGAATTAATAAAAGGTACAATTATCTGAGAGTGAGGAGGTGAGAAGGATGAGAAGGATTTAGGAGAGAGGACAGGGTATGAATTACAGACCCTGTAATTATGAGGAGTGGAAGAAAGATTGGTGAGGGAAGTGATTTAGGATTGCCAGGCAGGGCTCAGGGCCCACAGACTTTTGTGGTCATAACTTTAAAGTAGAATCAGTCAGTATGATGGTACATTTTTCTCCATCTACACTCAGCTGCTCAGGTGCAGAGGGAGGAATAGAGAGTGATTGGGGGTTAACCAGGGGTGCAGTTTATCAGGTGAGTATGGCTGAAGGACCCTAGGACTTTATTAATGCAAAGTGCTATGGTTTGAATATATCCCCAGAAAGCATATGTTGGAAACTTATAACAGTATTAAGAGTTGAACCTCTAAGAGGTGATTAGGCCAGGAGGGCTCTGCCCTCATGAATGGATGAATACCATTATCACAGGAGTGGGTTCTCTATCTCAGAAATGGGTTCCTTATAAAAGGACAAATTTGGCCCCCTTTTGTGCCTCTCTCTTGCTTCTCTTTGCCCTTCTGCCATAGGATGACCCAGCAAGAAGGCCCTTGCCAGACACTGGTCCCTCGATCTCATACTGCCCATCCTCCAGAATCATGAGTCAATAAATTTCTGCTCATTACAAATTACCCGGTCTGTGGTATTCTGTTATAGCAGCACAAAATGGACTAACACACAAAGGAACAAATACCCTGATGGATCATGGAGTCCAAGCTAAGTAATAAGGAAGTCAGAACAAGGAGGGGTCCTTCCCGGTGAGAAAGCAGGAGTCACTGATCCCAAGGACAAAGGATTATTGAAGTGGGGCTACTAGAAGACAGAAAGTGGGGGTCAGAGAATGGGTACTTAAGGTCAAGAATTTGGAAGCTGGGCATTGTTGAGGATGACAAGGACTAGAGAAGGACCACAGATAAGAAGATTAGTGGAAGTCAAAGAATTGAGAGACTAGGATGCCAGAGGGTCACTGCAGGGATGCTGAGTCACCAAAGTGGAGTGGGAAGGTCATGGGACTAATGGGAAAGACTATGGTGGTGACCCAGGTAATAAGGTGTTCTGTGAATGAGGAGGGCAGACTACAAGGCTGACAGATGGCTGGGACGAGAAGGGTGGTGGGCAGTACATTCAGACAGCAAATGCTTCAAAAGACCTCGGGTCCTAGTCTAGAATAGGCCCAGAGTTATGATGGGGAAGTGAATAAACACCCATTATTTGAAAAAGATGCAAGGCAGCTATGTCCTTGGGGGAGAGGCAGCAAAACAATGATGGCAACACTCAGAGAAGAACTGAGGACAGGGCCCCTGATGATGGTGGTGAGCTCCAGCAGGCAGATTACAAAGGTTTGGGGGGTCACGGTAGCAGAAGTGGAGTCAGAGTAGAGGCTGAACTGTACTGCATGGGGAGAGAGTCCAGGGATGGAGGAAGCTTGGCTTTATGATGGATGAGAGGCTTGATAGGATGGGTCCTGGAGGCCCCTCAGGGGACAGTGGATAAGGCGTCCTAATGACAGTCTCCCTGTCAAGATCACTCTCTCGGGGTAATTGTAATGCTAATACTGGGTGGTAGGCAGTGTGAGGTGACAGTGGTCTGATACTTCATTGAGCATAAAAAATTTGTTCTGTCTCTCCTCAGCCTTCAGAAAGTGGAAATGTTGAAACCAACGGTCCTTCTACTAGGTGACAAATTCATTTTGGAAGGTTAATTCAACAAATATTTATTGAACCCCCATTGTGTGCTATGCTCTAGTATAAGCACATAGACTATATCAGTTTACGAAAGATATAAGGATCCCTACTCTCAGGGTACTTACATTCATCATGCTACATAATGAATAAGTAAATTATTTAGCGTGATAGAAGATGATAAGGGCTATGGAAAAAGTAAAAAGCAGAGCAGAAATAAAAGAGACCTGGAGTGTTGGTGTGTGTGTGGGTGCAATATGAAATAGAGTGTTCAGTGTGAGAAGGTGACACTTGAGCAAAGACTTGAAGGTGGTGCAGGGAAGAGCATGGCAGGAAGAGGGAACAGCCAGTGCAAAGATTATGAAGTAGGAAGTTTGCCTGTTGTGCTAGAGAAACAATAAGAGCACAGAGTGGCTACAGCAAAATGAGCAAAGGGAAGAATGGTAAGAAGGTAGTAAAATAATTAGGAATAAATGCAATTAAGTAAACGGGAACTATTTCTAGAGAAAGAATTCACATCCACATGGACAGCAGCACATTATACAGAAACAGCTCTGAGTTGGAAGTCGGGGCCAAGGCAGAATTAGAATTCAGTTGTCCGTATTCACCATGAGACACTGAGCAAGTCATTTCACCTCTACGAATTATGAGTTTTTTCTCTGGAAATGAGAAGAAGTTAGAGCAGAGATCTCTTTAAGCTTCCATCTGGTTCAAAAACTCAAGTCTCAGGGGAATAGGGACATATGTTCTGAGGACAGCTGGTTCCAGTGGTTTGTCTCTGGAGGACACTAGAAGCTCACTGAGGCTGAAGCTTACCTTAACCTTCATACGGTTGCCTCTAGCTGCAAGAACTACCTATTACCCTCAATTAACATTTATTCACAGTCCACTAGAGGGCAGCCCTGCACTTAGAAACTGGGAAATGTCTACTTGACAATGGGAATGTGTCATCTACTGGCCCATGATGACCAGAACAATCAGAATGAATAACAAGACACTCTGAAAACCTTTCAATAGGATTTCAGTTTTTCAACATTTCTTTACTCTGTGGCCTAATATCATAGTAACAACAATTAGTACCAGCCCTTGAATGCCTCATTTTTAAGCCTTTCACATAAGCCTCAAAATAATTCTATGAGTGGCAAGCTACTTTTATTGTACAGGTAAGAAATCAGAGATCCAAACAGCAGAGCCTGAGACAGGGATTCTTGTGCACATGATTTATTGCCCTCAAAAGGAGGAAGCAAAGGAAGCAGGCTAGGAAAGGGGAGGTAGCCAAGCAGAGATGTATCTCAGCTGGGGTGCACTTCAGTCTGACCCCATATAGAGCTCTGGAGCACGCTTTGTCCTGCAGACTTGGACCCACCTTGAGAAAAGAGGGCAGCTTTTTGTGCCCCTGTGTTAGCCAGTCATGTCTGTGGGAAGCCACTGTATCCCCCACCCATGGGGATAACCCCCATGATTACAACAATCTCTACCAAGGAAAATTCATCAGGGATGGGAGCAGCTGGGAGCCATCAGCAGCCAGCTCTCAGAGTCACTGGATCAGTAAAGGGGAACTGGGTGTGGCCCTGCAGCATCCACTGTGGAGCATCTTATCTAAGGATACTACTGGTAGGTATCAGAGCAAGACTTCAAACCCGGGTCTATTTGCCTTTTACACCTTATGTTCTCAGGGAAGTTGAGAAGGAGAGAGACTTGTTTGTAGCTGTCACCAAGGTTCTCATATATAAATGTATAATTAATTGCAATAAAATCAATAAACCAGGAAAAGAAGAAATGAGGAAAAGAATTTTAAAAAGCAAGAATCAAATGTAATCAGAATGAGGCTGTCCCTTTTGGGACATCTGTTCTGTCTCTATGGCAAGTTTCAGGTCAGCCTCGACATTTAGATGCATTCCCAAAATACAAACCCAATTCCTAACACTAGCAAGTAATATCAGTTTTACTGAGAGGTATGTGCAGAAATGGAGGTGTACTGTACATCACACTGACAAATTTCTTTTTCAAAACCTCTCCTTAAAACATCTCTGTTCTGGCCAGAAAAATCTTTTCCCTGGTCTGTGTAGACTGGCCTGGCCTGCCCCACACTCACTCACTATTTTACAAGCACAGCCCTGGAATGGGGATGCAGGAACCAGGGTAGTGTTTGGGTTATTTGCTGCACAAATGTACTAACCACAAGAGATCCTTTACTGCTTTCACTGAGCATCAAAGTGTTCTCCAAGCTTCCTGGCAGCCAGAGCAAAAAAGGAAAATATGGTAAATTATATAATTTTCCGTTTCACAAAGAAGAAAGGAAGCTCACAAGTTCCTCACAGGAGGTATTATTTCCTAGCCCCTAATTCTAAACAAAATCTCCCATGTGGGTGTTTATATTGGGGAATCAAGGAACCTGAAGGTTAATGTCTTCAGGTATTTTTGAGAGAATGTGTTCCCACTAATGTCTATCTTAGAGCTCTTTTTATCTCCTTCCTGGCCCTCATCATAACCTATAATTAATGGTTTTGAATATCTATTCAGGTGTTCACTTGCCAATTGTCTCCTCCACTGGAATATCAATTCCTCGAGGACAGGGGCCTTGTCTGCAAGGCTCAGCACTGCACCCCAGCCTCCCCAGGGTCCAGGGGCAGGCCGTCCGCTATTTGGTGAATAAATAAATAAATAGAACAGATCAAGCATCATGGTGATGTGATGTGGCAGGAGAGGATTTGGTAGCCAATGTTAGCAGGGTCAAAACAGTCTAGCACAAAAACTGAAACCTAATAATTTGTGATGGAATCAGCAATTCATATTACTCAAACTTTAAGTTTAAAAATTATGTTATACAGTAAAGAGGTATGACTATATACACACATACATGATATGCAAAGGAGACGGTTTGATCAAGTAAACTAATATTTGCCTTTTGTGTTGTTTTTGATTTGCTTTCATCTATTACCACAGTATTTCCTATTTTCCTGACTTGATGGTTAATTTAGTGCAGCACATATCGCACCGGTGCCGGTAGGGATAAAGGAACTGGATCCCATAAAGGTGAAATGTCATCCAAGCCTACTTTTTCAAATATCAGAGGCCTGTATTTCAGGTTTGTATTTGGCAATGGTATTTGGTTATGGATTAAGCCTCATCAAAAGTAAATTTCAAAAAGACTTCTGAAGAAGTTTCTATGATTGCTTTAGATTTTAAATATTTCTAATCTTTGGTTAAACACCTAATACCCATTTGATATGAAAATAAATCCTTTTCTTTCTATCATAGGTCTAAAGTAACACTATTCTAGGCAACTGAAACTTATGGAAAATGCAACTGACATATCCTCTTATCCATGAGTTCGACATTACTGGGTAAATAATCCTGGAGAAGTTTTTTTTTTTTTTATTCCAGGGTATTGTGAGGGTACAAACACTACAGTTACACTTTATGCCTTTGCCTCACCCAAGTGCGGGTTTAAGGC
>RJWJ010006618.1:35923-61674 GCA_004363605.1 Indri indri | reverse complement strand
GGTGCAGTCCTGACGGAGCTCCGGGAAGTTCAAGTTGCTTCCAGCTCGTGTCCCCTCACCGCTGGGCCCCACGTTTCCTGACACAATTCTACATCCACTTCACACAAGCCCCTGCCTCTCGGTGGGCTTGTAAGTCTGTGGGGAAGCTAGACTGTCTTGTGATGGACTTATCCCGGGGCACTTACTGACCCGGCTGGCGCCGCCGTCTCACGCTCCACTCTCTATTGTCTGTCCACGCTTTCCAGGTTTTGCATTCCAATCTCCCTTTCGCCTTATTCTTTTTCCAGATTTGTGTCCCCCGCTGAATCTCCACCGATTCACCTTGCTGTTTTTGCAGGAGAGAGATCCGGTCGTGTGTAGCAGACCGAGATCTACATCTCTTTCTCTGGAGGCAGGGAACCAGGAGGCTACCTTAACTCCGCCATTTTTCTCCCCCCCCCCCAATGATTATTTCCTTGGCTGTGCAGAAGCTTTTTAATTTGATCAGGTCCGATTTATTTATTTTGGTTGTTGCTCTGATTGCTTTTGGGGTCTTCTTAATAAATTTTTGGCCAAGGCCAATGTCTATAAGAGTTTTTCCAATATTTTCTTTTAGAATTTTTATACTTTCAAGGGATATTGGCCTGTAGTTTTCTTTTTTTGTTGAGTCCTTTTCCTAGATTTAGTAACAAGGTGATGTTGGCTTAGTAAAATGTGTTGGGGAGGATTCCTTCCTTCTTGATGTTATGGAATAATTTCTGGAGGATAGGCACCCATTCTTCTTGGTAGGGCTCATAAAATTCTGGTGTAAAACCATCTGGGCCAGTACTTTTCTTCTTTTGGAAGATTTTTTATTGGTGCTTCAATTTTTTTACTTGATATTGGTCCATTCAGGAATTCTGTTTCTTCCTGATTGAGCCTAGGGAGGCTGTGTGTTTCTACAAATTTGTCCATTTCCTCCACGTTTTCAAGTTTATGTGCATACAGATTTTTATAGTATCGAGAGATGATATTTTGTATTTCCATGGTATCAGTTGGAATCTCTCCTTTTTATTTCTGATGGAGCTTATTAGAGTCCTTTCTTTTCTGCTTCTTGTTAATCTAGCAAGAGGACCATCAATTTTTTTTTTTTTTTTTTTTTTACCTTTTCACAGAACCGACTTTTTGGTTCATTAATCTTCTGTTCGGTTCTTTTGTTACAGATTTCATTTAGTTCTGCTCTGTTCTTGGTTATTTCTTTTCTTCTACTGGGTTTCGGAGGTGTTTGCCATTCCTTTTCCCGTTCCTTGAGAAGATTCATTAGATTGTTGATCTGTGATCTTTCTGACTTTTGAATGTAGGCATTTTTAGGTGTGAATTATTCCTCTCAGGACTGCTTTAGCTGTATCCCACAGATTTTGATAACTTGTGTCCCCTTTATCATTTAGTTAAAAGTCTTTTGAATAGACACATGTTTAAACTAGAGAACACAGTAGGGAGTGATGTCACCACGATAGCAGAGTAGGAGATACCACCCTTCATCCACCTCACACACACAGG
Source organism: Indri indri (assembly GCA_004363605.1). NCBI lineage: Eukaryota > Metazoa > Chordata > Mammalia > Primates > Indriidae > Indri > Indri indri. Next base: position 60,156 of record RJWJ010006618.1, on the reverse strand, counting down.
AAAAAAAAATATAGATAGGTATAAGGATGCATTATAGAAATGCGCAGTAGAATAACTAAACCTAGCTATGAGACTGCAGGAGTGATAAGTCACAGCATAGTCTACCTTCAGTTTTCTCCGTATGAAATAAAAGGAATGGATTTTAAGATACAATCTGAAAGAGAAGATCCTCTTCTATTTCCAAGGATAAAGCTAAGGAAAGCAGTTTTAGAATATGCTGGTCATGTAGAAGAATACAGGTTTTCTTTGAGGTGAAGTGAAGAGTCTAAGGGTATCCTTTATTTAACTAAAGGATCTTTTGGTAATAGCTGTGTTGAGGAATATGTTTTTTTCATGACTAGTTACAGTTTTGCCTCTACTGTTTCAATGTTTTGGCATAGGGTAGCTTGCAGGCTTTCAAAAACCATTAGACAGCATTTTGAATTTGACTAAGAAAACTACTTTTGAATATCTAGTAGTCTTTTTAGCTCCTTCTCCCTCTCCCTCTCTCATTAAGTATGAATTCTGTTTTAATTCAGCACAAAATCATGTATGTAGCTTGGGTCTTGAGTTTGTGAGGGCCTTGCTATTGTTATTGTTGCTGTTGTTATTTTGTTCTCAGTTCCGTTCCATTGGTCTATGTCTCTGTTCTTGTGCCAGTACCATGCTGTTTTAGTTACTATAGCATTGTAATATAGCTTGAAGTCTGGTAAATTGATGCCTCCAAATTTGTTCTTTTTGCTTAAGATTGCTTTTGCTATATGGGGTCTTCTCTGGTTCCATATGAAGTGTAGAATTATTTTTTCTAGATCTGTGAAAAATGATGTTGGTATTTTAATAGGGATTGCATTGAATCTTTAGATCACTTTGGGTAGTGTGGACATTTTAACCATGTTGATTCTGCCGACTTATGAGCATCATGTGGTTTTCCACCTGTTTTACGTCCTCTGCTATTTCTTTCCTCAGTGTTTCGTAGTTCTCCCTGTTGAGGTCTTTTACCTCCTTGGTTAAATATATTCCTAGGTATTTTACTTTCTTTGTTGCTATCATGAAGGGTATTGAGTCTTTGATTTGGTTCTCAGTTTGACTGTTGTTGGTGTATAGGAATGCTACTGATTTCTGTACATTGATTTTGTAACCTGAGACTTTGCTGAATTTGTTTATCAATTCCACTTGTCTCATGGCAGAATCTTTGGTGTTTTCTAGGTATAAGATCATATCATCAGCAAAGAGCGATAGCATAACCTCTTCTGCCCCCATTTGGATACCCTTGATTTCCTTCTCTTGTCTGATTGCTCTGGCTAGGTCTTCTAGCACTATGTTGAATAGAAGTGATGATAGAGGGCAACCTTGTCTAGTTCCAGTTCTAAGTAGGAATGCTTTCAATTTTTCCCCAGTAAGTATGATGTTGGCTATGGGTTTGTCATATATGGCTTGTATCATTTTTAGTTAAGCCCCCTGCCCCATTTTGTTAAGTGATCTTATCATAAAAGGGTGTTGAAATTTGTCAAATGCTTTTTCTCCATCTATTGAGAGGATCATATGGTCTTTGTTTTTTCTTCTGTTTATGCGGTGAATTACATTTATAGATTTGTGTAAGTTGAACTATCCCTGCATTTCTGGCATGAAGCCCACTTGGTCGTGCTGGATTATTTTTTATAAGCACCTGAATTCTGTTTGCTAGGATATTTTTGAGAACTTTTGCATCTATATTCATAAGGGATATTGGTCTGTAATTTTCTTTTTTAGTTGCATCCTTTCCTGGTTTTGGTATCAGGGTGATGTTGGCTTCATAAAATGTGTTGGGGAGGATTCCTTCCTTCTCAATGTTGTGGAATAATTTCTGCAGGATAGGCACCAGTTCTTCTTTGTAGGTCTGGTACCTACAAAGGGTGTGGAACCATCTGGTCTGGGACATATCTTTTTAGGAAGGTTTTTTATTGCTGTTTCAATTTCGGTACTTGATATTGGTCTGCTCAGGAATTCTGTTTCTTCATGATCGATCATGATCGAGCCTAGGGAGTCTATGTGTTTCTAAGAATTTGTCAATTTCCTCCCCTTTTTCCAGTTTCTTCACATAGAGGTTTTTATGGTATTCACAGATGATATTTTTTATTTCTGTGGCATCAGTTGTACTTTCTCCCTTTTCATTCTGGATAGAGCTTATTAGAATTCTTTCTTTTCTGCTTCTTGTTTATCTAGCCATAGGCATGTCAATTTCATTTACTTTTTCAGAGAACCAACTTTTTGTTTTATTAATCTTCCATATAGTTTTTTTGTTATCAATTTCATTTAGTTCTGCTCTGATCTTTGTTATTTCTTTTTTTTCTGCGGGTTTGGGGTCGGTTTGCTCATCCTCTTCCAGTTCTTTGAGACGATTCATTAAATAGTTTATTTGTGATCTTTCCGTCTTTTAGATGTAGGCATTTATGGATAAAAATTTTCTTCTCCAGACTGCTTTACCTGTGTCCTATAGATTTTGATAACTTGTGTCTCCTTTATCATTTAGTTCAAAGAATCTTTTGATTTTCATCTTGGTTTTCTCCTTAATGCAATTATTGTTCAACAGAAGTTTTTCTAGTTTCCATGACTTTGTGTAGAGTTTATGTTGGAGTTGATTTCTAATTTTATTCTGCTGTGGTCTGAGAAGATGCATGGTATAATTTTTCTATGGTTTTAAATTCTTTGAGACGTGCTTTGTTGCCTAGAATATGGTCAATCTTAGAGAATGTCCCATGAGCTGATGAGAAAAACGTATATTCAGTGGTTTTTGGGTAGAAATGTTCTGTAATTGTCAGTCAGGCCTATTTGTTCTAGAGTTTGGTTTAAGTCCATTGTTTCTTTGTTTATTTTCTGTTTGAAGGATCTGTCCTGTTCTGTCAGAGGGGTGTTGAAGTCTCTGGCTATTATGGTATTGCTGTTTATCATTTTGTTTAGATCAAGTAGGAGTTGCTTTATGAATCCGGGTGCACCTGACTTACGTACATAAATATTTAGAATTGTTATGTCTTCTTGTTAAATTGTACCCTTCACCATTATATACTGACCATCTCTGTTGGTACTTTTCTTGATTTGAAGACTTAAGTTATCTGAGATCAGAACTGCCATGCCAGCTTTCTTTTGGTGTCCATTTGCTTCAAATATTGTTTTCCGTCCCTTCACGTTGAGTCTGAATGGATCCTTGTGGGTTAGATGTGTTTCCTGAAGACAGCAGGTACTTGGTTTGTGTATATTTATCCATTCAGCCAGCCTATGTCTCTTTAGTGGGCAGTTCAAGCCATTAAAATTTATCGAGAGAATTGAGAAGTGGGGCAGATTTCTGTTCATCCTGTTGAGTTTAACTATGTTGCTTTGTTTTCTCTCTTGAGCCATTGTGGTATCTGGCCTTTGATCTTTAGCTTTTGGATGACTTAAAATTCGTGAGTGTTCATTGTGCTGATTCATGTGTAACACTGTTACGAGTCCTTCCTGGAGGGTAGGTCTTGTCTTGATGAATTCCCTGAGTCTTTGCTTGTCTGAGAAGGTCTTTACTTCTCCTTTGTATACAAAACTTAGTTTTTCAGGGTATAAGGTTCTAAGCTAGGCATTATTCTGTTTGAGAAGAGTGAGAATGGGGCCCCAGTCTCTTCTTGCTTGTAAGGTCTCCACTGAGAAGTCTGCCATTATTCAGATGGGTTTTCCTTTGTAGGTTACCTGCTGCTTTTGCCTTACAGCTCGTAGGAGGGCCTCTTTGATGATTATTTTGGTCAGTCCGATGACTGTGTGTCATGGTGTCTTCCGGTTTGCCATCAATCTCCTAGGGGTCCCATGAGCTTCTTGTACCTGGATATCTAGATTTTTAGCAAGGCCTGGAAATTTTCCTCTATTATATCCTCAAATAGCTTATCCAATCCTTGTATATTTTCTTCTTCACCCTCAGGGATGCCTATGATTCTCACATTAGGCCTCTTCACATAATCCCACATTTCTTGTAGGCTTTGCTCTTTTCTCTTATTTCTCTGCTCTATCTCTGTGACTGACTTATTTAATTGAAACGTGTTATCTTCAATACCTGAGATTCTGTCTTCTGTTTGATCTACCCTATTCTTGAGGCTTTCCACTGTATTTTGTAATTCCTTAAATAAATCCTTCATTTCCAGAAGTTCTGTTAGACTTCTCTTTAATATTTCAATTTCTTTAGTGAATTTTTCTTCCAAGTCCTGGATTATTTTTGTGGTTTCTGTGTGTTGATTATCCATTTTTCTTGCGTATCATTGAGTTTTCTTACAATCCATGTTCAAAATTCTTCTTCTGTCATTTAGAGTTCTGAATTTGATAGATGTCCATTGCTAGGGAGTTCGTGTACCCCTTTCTGGGTGTGCTTTCCGTTTGATACTTTATACTTCCAGAGTTCTTTCACTGATTCTTTCCCATCTGGATCAGCTGTTGCTTCTTACCTCTATATTTTCATTTGGATAATGACATACCCTGTGTAATCTCTGAGCCAGTAGGCGGTGTTTGTGGGTGAGATTTGACCACTTAAAGGGTGTGCAGAATGACCTCCCTGTCAGTAGGTGGTGCTTGCTGGGAGGAGCAGGCTGCAAGGTTGGTTTTGGGTCCTGTAAGCAGCTCTTGTTCCTCTGAAGAGGCACTCTACTGCCTCAGGTGGTACATGGGGCCCTGGGACTTGCAGGTGTATCCTTATTCTCCACCTCAGTGGGGGCAGGTTGGAGTGAGTCTGGGCAGAGCTGGGTTGGGTGAGCCTGCCCTGAAGCACCACAAATGCTGTTAGCAGTGGTCAAATGTCTGTTCTCTACTTCTGGGCAAAGCTTCCAGGGAGGGCCTGAAGTGGCTCCACTCAGCCAAAAAGTCTGCGTGTTGGGGTGGGGCTGTCTGAGACCTGCAGTCTTCAGCAGGCCTCGCTCCTTTCCACCCTCCCCATTTGCAGTTTCTCCCAGGTCTCTGCCAGCAGGCAGGACCTCAAGCCAGTGGGTGTCCCCTGGCTGTGATGCAGGCCATGAGGTTCCCTGCCCAGGATCGCAGCCTGAGCTGGGCGCATGGCCCTCCTGTTATTTTGTTCTCTTTTGTCTTCTTTAAAAATCACTTTATTCCCTAGCCAAAATTGCAATAGAAAAACTTAGAGCATTCCTGTAAATGAGCTCCTTATGGATGTTTTAATCACTCATGATTTTTAGTGATCATTTTATTTTTTTCTAAATGCTTATGTAAATATCTCCGAAGATATATTAATGTTCTTCAAGGGATTTTAAGCTTAATTAAGAAAAGTATACTCTTTATTTTATTAAAGATTTAGACTTCGAAGTTTCAAAGTAAAAATCATTAGTGTACTTCCCTAAATATCAATTTCAGCAAAGATAGTTATTTCTCTGTATGTGTGTATGTTAGTCAGAGTTCTCCAGGGAAACAGAATGAATCAGGTGCATGTCTGTATAGAGACAGAGACAGACAGAGACAGAAACTATTTCTTTTAAGGAATTGGCTTTCCTGTGGAAGTTAGCAAATCTGAAATCTTGAGGGCTGGCAGACAGGCTGGAGACCCAGTAAAGAATGGATGTTACAGCTCAAGGCAGAAGGCAGTCTGGAGGCAGAATTCCCTCTTCCTTGAGATCAATCTCTTTCTCTTAAGGCCTTCAGCTCATTAAATAATGCCCACTCATATCATGGAGGGTGATCTACTTTACCCAGCATCTCTAAATGTTAATCTCATCTGAAACATACCTTCACAGAAACATCTGGACTGCTCTTTGACCAAATGTCTCGGTACCGTGGCCTAGCCAAATTAACACATAAAACTAACCATTTTAGTCCACCCCTTGTCAACTTGGCAACTCACACACATCTCCTGAAACCATGTTTAATCTCCAAATAAAGGCAATAACATGGTCATGCTTCCACCTAACATGATAGAACTATCCTACAGAAAACCGAAAGTGTACTAACCCTTTCCCCAAAAGAGGTTGTAAAATCCTTATAATGTTTACTCTTCTCCTTGCTATCCCATAACTTAAATGCTACAATGTAAAGTTAATAATACTTAAATGTTATGGGATAAAGTCTATATGTCTTATGTTCATGATAAGGGGATAAGAGAAGGAAGCAAAGACATTTATTATATATATGTGTGTATATACACACACACACACACATATACACAATCATAACAAAGTAATGAAATACTCATGAAAATTATAGTCCTTGTTTGTATAACTCATCACATGATCACAGCTGCTGCCTTCTTAATTCCAGATTCCTTTTGCTCACAGCAAACATTTCAGCTTCTTGTAGTTCTTTATCTGGTGAGGTGATCCAGAGATCATTAGTAGACCTAATTATACACCTAGATGCAAGACAGGTAGTGGGGGTGAATCAGGAGTGTCTAACAAGGTAACTACACCAGGGGAGTCTATTCCAGTTTCTTCAGGCCATGGAAGGCAGTCTCCTTAGAAAGGGATGGAATGACTACTTCTACTGGCAAAAAAGACTCATTAGAATTTAGGGGTTATGTCCCCAGCTTCATCAGGATCTTCCCATATGACCCCCATTCCAATTTTCAGACTCTCATTTCTTCCCAATGTCCTCACTTTAATAGCAGACACCCTGTGAGGTTGGAAATTCAGTTTGCATTGTAATTTACCCACTTAGTATGACATTCTGAGTTTGATTTTCATCAGTCTCAGCTTTGTGGCTATAGGAGGTAAGGGTTTCTTTCAGAACAGTCTGGAAACTTTCAGGTCGTTTATACAGTGCTTCAACTGGAATTCAGATCTCTGAGCTCATCCTTTTCTTTTCCCGCATTGTGCAGCACAGTTAGGATCGGCCAGCCAATCTCATTATACTTGTTATTTTGACAAAAATGTTCAAAATTATATATTTCATCATCCATAACCTTGCCTCTTATAAATATTTGATTAGGAGTATCCAATGACAATATTTTGTGTATCCCTATTGCCACATTGTACCGTGGACCATCAGTACTCTTTAGGACTGGAAATGGAGTCATTAGCACATTTAAATCTAATCAGAGAGAACCCATTCCAGAAACCCCAGAACCAATTCAGAAAACTCATCCGTAAGATTCTCCTCTAAAACCACTGTCAGTACCAAATGTATTAGGAGGATTCTTCAGAGTAACAGAACCAATAGAATATGTGAAAAAAAAGTACACGCACACACACAGACACACACAAACAGATAGGAAGAGAAAGTGATTGATTGATTGATTTTAAGGAATTGACTCAACCGATTGTGGAAGCTGGCAAGTCTGAAATCTGCTTGGCAGGCCGACAGAATGTAGACCTATGGAAGAGTTAATGTTGCAGTTCAAGTCAGATGGCAGCCTGGAGGCAGAATTCCTTCTTCTTCCAGGGATGTCAGTCTTTTTTCTCTTAAGGTCTTCAACTTATTGGATTAGGCCCACCCACCTTGGGGAGAGTAAACTACTTTATTTAGAGTCTACTGATTGAAATGTTAATACCATCTAAAAAATACCTTCATAGCAACATTCAGATTGATGTTTGACTAAATGTCTGGGTATCATGGCCTAGCTAAATTGATGCATAAAATTAACCATCACAGTGTATGTGCGCATAACTCACCACTAATCCACACACTCATGGAAAAATACCTGTGCATATATATTTATATAGATATTTTTCCATGTGTATGTGAATTATATATCATATATATCATCTATATCATCTATGTATATATCATAAAAACATCCAGGATGGATATTTTTCTGTGGGAGGTTATATCTGTATAGCTAAATAAATACAGTACATATGTAATTAACGTATATGAATGCATATATGCATATATATGTGAGAAAGATATATACAAAGGTTAAAGTATTTTTATTTATAAATTCTTGATATGGGTATAGCTGTCTTAACATGACCCAGATTTGGTGATTAAGAGTGTTAGATATATTTTATTAAGACTCTTCTATATAATACATTTTATTTATCAACGTAGTGCTCTCAGTGAGCATTCAGCATAAGCAGTATAGGCCTGAAGAATTCTAACTACGGTACTGTTAGACCTAAGCTGAAATAATTTTTGCCATCTTAGTTTGTGAAATAATGTACATACTCAAAGGAGCAAAAGCTCTTGATTAAAATATGCTAAAATAGTTACATCTTAGATTTTTGCAGTGAAAGAGGAGAGCTCTTATATGCTGATCAGTATGTTGGACTTTTTAATTCAGATTTTTAAAGAGCGAGAAGAAGATCTGAGGCGTTTGTCTCGCCCATTGGAATGTTCTTGTTTCCGAACATCTATCTGGGATGAAACTCTCTATAAGGTGTGTATGGTTCCCTGAGTTTTCTCATTTTGAGAGCATGAAAAAAAGCTAGAAGGGTATTAACAAAACCAAAAGATTTTAAACTATTTCATAGCCATCTAGATCTGTTGTACTAAAAAAAAAGAAGAAAAAGAAATAATTGACAATAAATTGTTTGAAGAATATCAAACTTTATTCGATTAACAGATTTGGGTTTTAATCTTAGATTGGGTTGACATAGCTACCAAATCACACCGAATTAGCCAGTTTGGTCATGATTAATTTGATACTGATCTTTTGTGATAGCAGAGTTTTCACTTGCCATCATCCATTTTGACCTGTTGTGGTCTCAATGCTGATTGGAATTGTGTCTAGTATTCAGGTACCTCTACGTGATATAAACTAATCTGCCTAAGTTTGGATGACAATAGAGGAAAGATATTTAAGGGACAGATTGGAGAAGAGAATTTTAGAATGACATGTTTTGTCTAGAGGATTGTTAGCGTCAACTTTCATGCCAAATTGAAGACCAGCATTCTTTCAACCAGAAGGATTATTCCCATTGCTGGAATGGATACCACACTGCTTGCACTAATTATAGAGGTTACAACAATAGTTGTGTTATGGATGAAACTGAAATTACCTTATTGGCGCATAGGCTCCCATCTTGCTTCCTCCCTTTCTTCTACTGATCTAGTGATTTGAAGGACCTGCTCCTTTTGGGTCTTCCTATGGTCAGACCTTTCCTTCAGACTGTTTCTGGTATCCATTGACAAGTCTGACTCTGGGTGGGAAAGCATCCTTTTTTGTCACTGGTAGCTAGAACCTCAGTATCAACGGCATCTGACAAGTATCTACAACCAGAAGCACAGAAACCTGACTTGCCAAGGAGAAAAACCATTGGACTTTAAAAATAGCCATTGCTTTTTTTTTTTTAACTAATTCATTTTTCCCCAATATTACGTTGACCCAGCCTCACTCTAATAACAGATCATTTTGAGATACCTGTCTAGGAAATACTGTTCTAGATTAATATGGGCCGAATTTCTCTCAAAGCCTTATTCCCATAGAACAGGTAACCGTGAATAAGGATGGACATGACGCACTGATAAGAACCAACTGCGGTGTGAAGGATGGCAATACATAACACGACCAAAGACAATTGGCTAATCACAACACTGCTGTGAGTGACAATGTCTCTGCTGTGGTTAGCTTTGGTGCCTTCTCCAAGGTAAATTCAGCAGTGACATTAACACCGACCTGGGAACTTGGAACCTGAACCCTTATGCCTAAGTAGTAAAACTAATTGGAACAGAGACATCACACTATTATCTCTTACATCAATGTTGCACAGAGCTGACTTAAATTTTTATATTCAGTTTTATTCAACAAGCACTCATTATATATCTACTTGATGCTGTTGGATACGCAAATGACTTAAGACCAAGTTCCTGCCCTCTAGTAGGGGAGAGAAGAACAAAGTTCACCTAACCAGACAAATTGGAGTGAGAGTGAAAGAAGTATGATAATGGAAATACAAATAAAAGAGCTTTAAGAGAATAGAGGGAGGGTGTGGTTAATTTCAACTGCTTACATTAGTCATACTCCTCTGGATGAAGTCAGTTTTAGGCAAATACAATGGACTATTTTTAATTCAATTGGGTCAGTAATTTATATAGCTGACAACAAATCTTTGGGAATGATAATACCGCTAGTTTCTCTTGTAATGGTATATTATCACATTGAGGGTAGGGGCCATTTGTCCATATGGCTCTGATGTTTTTATGAAATTGATTCTTGGGTGTATGTTAAATATAGCATTATTAGGTTCTGATCTTTAGAGAAATCTACACTGTTGGACTTAAATATTTGTTGAATGCCTGCATTAGAAGCTTTTTAGCACAGTAGATCGTATTTTTCAACGTTTTTTTCTAAGGCAACATGATGGCAAGCAATACTTGTTTACTTTTAATTATCAGTGGAAAGAAGTTTATCCAGCATTTTACAGAAGTGTTTGAACTAAAAGAAATTCAACTCAAGGGTAAAAATGAAATATTAGCTTCATTTTCTCATTTCATTTGTGTTATATTGAATGTCAATATTTGTTTGGGACTCAATTATCATCATATTTTGGTATCCATATATCATAGTTTACTTACTCATTTGAAAGGTCTAGGAATAGTTACCTGTTAGTAATAGTACACTGTGTTTCTGTTCTGTTAGGCTTGGTCCAGCATTGTTTATCAGCTGATTCCCAATGTTCAGCAGCTAGAAATGAACCTAAGGAATTTTGCTGAAATTATCGAGGCTGATGAAGTACTTCTGTTTGAGAGAGCTACTTTTCTGGTAAGACCTTTCTGCTTTGCAGATGTACTTCGCATTGTACCTTCTTCTATTCACCAACAGAGAACAGCATGTTGCCACTTTCAGGAAGAACCTTTTTCCCTCTTGTCGACTTCAGCATGCACAGCCTTATTTATAAAGTAATATTGCCAACAAGTGACCTGAAAAGAAGTGAAGTGAACTGAAAGAAATTCCTTTGGTGTATAGCTCTTTACTAGTTAGTAAAACTTAATTTTTTGCAGGTTATTTCTACTAATAACTATTCATTTGTGTTAAAGGATTCCTATTTCCTATTGACTTTTATTATGAAATGTTAGATATTTTCCTTTTGAGAAAACTCACACCCCACCCATTTTTCTCCAAAAAAACTGAGTTGAAAACTCAGTGTAACTTCAGTTTAAACTTCAGTTTAACATGAAGGAGATGTAATGGTCAGCTCGGTGACATAGCTAAGAGTTCAGAGGGAGAAGTAGAGGGGGAAAGAAGCATGTTGCTATTTTTATTTTTCTTACAAATTGAACTGAATAACTATATTAGAGCCTACTGTTTGTACAGCCATGGGGGGATGCAAAAACCAATATTATATATAAAAATAAATTTTTAAAATAGCAATGATAGAAACTAACTTGAGATGTCACAATGCACTATGTAAGTAATTGCTAATTGGCTTAGTAAATGTAACTCTAAGAGCAGTTCCCAGTAAATAATTTGTTTCTGAGCTCTGCCAGTGCTTGGTGATTTTAGAAACATTTCTTTTCTTATGCGTGTGTGTGTGTGTGTGTGTGTGTGTGTGTGTGTGTGTGTACTATTCTGGTGATAGCCCCTACTTAAGCCTTATACAAGGTATCCATGAAACAAAAACATTTGCACCCCTTTAATATTTTGAAATTTAAAAAATAATAAGATTTTAGAAACATTTCTTAATCTCTCTGAGCTTTTTTCCTCTTCTATAAAATGAGGATAATATCTATATTCATGGGCCTGTTGTGCAGATTGAAATGGGACAAGGTAATGTTAAGCATCTAGCACAAGCCTTGGCATATAGTTGGCAAACTATTAAACATTGGTTCCTTTTGCTATTATAGCAACAGAGGCCAAAGAATCCAAAGTACAATTATCCCCCTTCCTTTGTGGAAACTTTATTTGTAACCACAGCAGTATTTGGGAGCCATTTTTCCAGCTAGTTGGTATAGTTGAGGCAAGAAGTCCTAGCCAGAGTGTCTTTCTGCCTCAGCCCGCTGGCAAAGGGTCACTTGCTTGGAATTACACTACCATGAGCCTTATTTTTCCTACTAGTGTGAGTAGCAATAGGCAAGTAAGCTGTTCTGTTTTTCTTGATGTACATGGCACAATAGAATCCTGCATCGGCAGTATTTGTCTGCCATGTCCGCCACACATAGTGGTAGAGGTTAACCTAATATAAGTTCTCTATTCCTCACTAATAGTAATAGGTAGCTTTTGTTTCTCTTGAAAACCAAATTTAGGTGTGGTTGACCATTTTCACTGAGGGGGGTGAAGTCAAACAAGGAGACTTGTGCCACTGGTATAGGAGTTACATTTTGAAAGTTGTACATTGTCTTAGGGAATTTCCCTGTGAATTTTCTTTTGGCAAATGACTCAGTTTTGCTTCCTGCTAGAAACTTTGCATCTGTGTATTCAGCCTGTATGTGATATTTGCATGTTTTTTTTTTTAAATATGAAAGTGTTGGGGGAAGTATTTTCAACTGGTGTGGGTGTCCATCCTGAATAGGTTCATTTATAAAAAGTTAGTCCTCGGGGATTGGAATCATCTAGTTAAGCTTCTTAAATATAATTCCAAAAGCTACTTGGTTATACCCGTTATTAAAATTAAATACATTAAGTATGCCTCAAGAACAGCTAGGAATTTTTATTTATTTTCCTTTTTGATTTGTAATTTTTTAATCAAAGAACCATCATGTGAAATATTGAAATAAAATGAACATTTAATGATTAAAGTAAGTGGAAAAGAATAGCAGTGAACCAAAATAGGTAGTATTTAAATGATTTAATAAAATTATAACCAAATGGTACTAGATGGGTCATCCGAATGGATGTTGAACTCACATAGAATGTTGGCAGAATATGGGACAGAGGAGAAGAGACAGTAAGCCAGGTGCCAAGTCTACCCTGAAAACCAGGGTGACCAAGAAACTGACAAATGTCTCCTTTGTGGTGTAGCAGAGGATGATGGGACTATTTTGTATGGATTCAAAGGACAATATTCTTTTTCATAGGTGATTTCTCACTATCAGTGTAAAGAGCAGCGTGATGCCCATAGGTTTGAGAAAATCAGCAACATTATCAAGCAGTTTAAGCTGAGCTGCAGGTAAGAGATCTTGTAGGTGTGATCTATTTATCTCTGGAAAAAAAATTATTGTCATTTTTGAGAAGTTCAAATAACAGTTGACTGTACTTTATTCAGAATACTTTCTTCAATCAAAAAGAAAGGTAAAATCTAAGGGAGCCTACAGTTGACTAAAGTGCAGGTCCTTGTCCTTTCCTGCAAATTCAACTGGTACAGAAGAATCATATGAAAAATATCCAAGCATAGTACCCTTTCAAGATGTTTGATACTATTTGGGAAGAAGTAAACAGAGAATTTCCAAGAGTGTTTTGCAAAAGAAGAAAGGAGAATTTGCCTTACTAAATACCAAAATTTACTATGAAATTACAGTAACTAAAATAGTGAGGTACTGATTCAGAAATGGTACAGAATGGGGAGTCTAGAAATGTTTAACCATCTTGTATCAGCTTTGATTACATAAAATTTTAATCTAACATTGAATATAGGAAGAAGGAATGGCTGAACATCATAATTTAGTAAAGATATAATAATCAAAATTCTTATCCTGATAAAAGTTTGATGTCTGAATAATAGGCATAAGTTTACTCCCTTTATGCCCTAGCATACTTTGAAACTTTCTGGAATGTTTATGCTAACATTTTTAAGAAGAAATAGCCATTGACAAGGAAATGTAGTTACTTTGGGTTGTTTTTTTTTTCAAAGAAAGGGTTCATTTCTTGAATTTAAATGTAACATCGAAAAGACATAGGTATTAATCTCAATAATAGGAAAATTTCAACCTAATACACTTAAATATTGGAGAAGTCTTTTGTAACATGATTTTTAACATGGATCTACATCTAAAGTCATTTTCATTTCATAGTCGATATCAAGTTCTAACCCACTTTCCATCCTAGTCACTTTCCAAAACACGTTAAATTTAGTATTAGAGTTTCCTTGGAAAACAAAATGGGGTTAGTGATTAACTATCTTAATGAAGCGCTGAATTGAGGTTTAATGCTATAAAAATGTTCAACATAAAAGATAAGAGCTTCTTATATTGTTATTAGTTTACATTCCTGAACCATTTTTCTCCTTTCTCCTCTAGCAAACTGGCTGCCTCTTTCCAGAGTATGGAAGTCAGGAACTCTAACTTTGCCGCTTTCATTGACATCTTTACATCCAACACTTATGTGATGGTCGTGATGTCTGATCCATCCATTCGTAAGTTTAAACTTAGCTGACGTAGGTTCAAAGCCACATATTCTTTAAGCAATTGCCCTAGAGGTAGTACTTTATTACATAGTTAAAAACTATTTTGTGGTGGGGATGGTTGTACAACAATGTGAAGGTACTTAATCCCATTGAACTGTGTGCTTAGAAATGTTAAATTTTCTGTTATGTACATTTTACCACAGTAAAAAAAATTATGTTAGTACTAGTAGTAAATAGTTTTCTATTTGATAGACCTATATTTTGAAGCTAAAAATAATTTGGTCTCTAGGGTATTATGTTTTCCCTCATGGGAACTTCAGAAAGCAAGTTACTAAATCCAAGAATTTTAAAGAAAAGAGAACCCAAATCCATGATTTATGCTCCATATGATATATATTTTTAACTCGCAACTAATGGACGCAGTGAGCATTGTATGGGGGAAGGGCATGCCTCTAATCCTGTCTTGGGTGAGGCCAAGTCATAACATGTAACCAAAATGTTTGTACCCCCATAATATCCTTAAATAAAAACAAAAAGACTAGTCAATATAAACTCTAAACTATTAAATGCTAAACCATTTTATATGTCATTGCATATTCCTATGTACCAGATTTCCATATTTCTGTTATGGGCATGAAAGAAAGTATTTGGTGCTTCTCCCTATATGATAATAATAGCCATGGCTACCCAACCATTGAAATAAAGCCTCTTGCAGTATTTTTGGGATGGTCCCAGAAGTTTAAATTATTTCTTATCTATTGTCTTTTCCTACTTTAGGTTATTATTAAAATATAACATAAGATCATGGGTTTTATGTGATTAGCTCCAAACCAAAAGATTTTGGAAATTTTGTGTTTAGAATATGAGCAAATCTTCTGCTTATTCAGAAAAATTAAATCTTGGTAACTTGGGACCTCCTATTCCTGTATGTTCTCTGTGACATACATTGAGGGATTTGGCTCTCTTCTGTTTGTTTTTATTAGTCAGGCATTCTTTTGGCTGCCATACTTATTTTGTCGGTGTCTCCCCACCCACTCCCTCAGCTTCTGCAGCTACTCTGATCAACATTCGCAATGCCAGGAAACATTTTGAAAAGCTGGAAAGAGTGGATGGACCAAAGCAATGTCTTCTCATGCGTTAGACGGTGCTGAATATTGTTTCACACAAGAAAAACACTGTTTCTTAATGTTGCATTCATGTATGTAGGCTCTGAAATGTTGCGATGCTTACTGTTTGTGTATTTCTTCTCTGCTCCTCAGTCTTAGCATTTAACCTTGAATACTATTTGCTTAAATAGCCATTGAGGAGTTAGAAGATGAATTGTTCATGAAATTGTTGTAACATAAAAGTAGGTGATATGTAAGTGTTCTGATAACAAGATTCTAATTATGTTTAAGTGTTCTGATGACCTGGTTCCAATAGTTGTGTATGCCAAAACCTTTCTCAGCATTGTCTTGTAGTCCTTATCAGATAGTAAGTAACCTGTAAGTTTGGAGTATTACTGTTTTCTCAGCATGCATTAAAAACATTCCTTAACTTCAATTGTAAATAAACTTTTGATGTTAGGGATTTCAGTGCCTCTTTTTCTTTTCCTTGTTTCTTCAACTTTTCCCTCAGAAAGGGCAAAGGAATTCCACAGTTATCCTAGGTAAAGGGGATCTGTTGGTTGGGAAAGAGTACAAAGTAAACTTGGATGGGAAGGACAGAGCCATATTACAGCTAAAAGCTAGGCAGAAGAGTTTATATATATGATATCTAAATGTGATAAGAAATAGGAAAGCATTGTAGGCTTTTGAGCAGGGCAATTATGTGAAAGCAGTTTTGAAAGAAAATTAACCTAGACTGTATGGACTGACTGAGGGCAGTTGGGAAAGCCCTGGTCATAATCCAGGCCTGAGGTATATTGAAAGTCTGTTTCAGGATACAGCTAGAAAAGGGATGAATAAAAAGTGGATAAAAAATAGATAGGACTGAGTTCCAGAAGTGGTTAAATTTATATATTCCATAACACCTAATGAGATGTACCTTCGTTATTGTAGTCAAGCAGTATTAAAATCTTTTTCAAGCTAAAAATTATATTAAACTTTATCTCCCAAGGAAAAATGAAACATTGTGAACTGTGAGAAATGAAGTTTGACAGCACTAACTAGAATTACTCAAAGCCTTAACCTTTTCAGTTTCCATTCACAGGATAACAGAACACAAAAACGTTTAGGGAATCTACAGCACAGTAAACTCATCTCATTTGTCCTATCTCCGTGTCATAAAGAAACTTATTCCATACCACAGTCTCCCACCTTTTCCCATCTTATTTTATTATCCCCAGTTGAGGGATAAGTAGAATTTTCACTGAGCAGCAAAGAACATGTTTTTTTGGATAGCCTACATCATATAGACTAAAAATCTCAACTCTTTAAAGAATTTTGGGACTAATTTTATCAACGTAAAATTGGCAAAATTATGAGCAGGGGAATTTCTGCAGGAGGGGAGTTTTAAGTAGATGTTCCAGATTCTTTATCCTATTAGCATCTAGGATAATGAAAAGAGCAAGTGAACAGGAGGCTATTATGTGATCAGTATGAGTCATGATTTGTCATGTATCATTATTCGGCAAAAAACCCTCCAGCTTGAAGGATTTAGGTGACACTTAAGCAGTTTTTTTTTTTAAACATTTAGGGGTTTTGCCCCTGAATTCAACTACTGCGAGCAGTTACAGCCTCTACTTCTCTGGGGCCATTTCAAAATAGGAGGGAGAAAGTGTGTAATATTTTTAGGTCTCCCATAACAATTCTTTACATAGGCCAGTTCATGACTTCCCACTCAAATTCCTGACTCTTCCTTATAAAACAGGAAAGTTGTCAGGGTCCTCCTGTAGTCCTCACTAATGAAATTTCTGACCTCATTAATTTAGTCAAAAGATGTTTTTTTTTTTTTTTTCAGTACCTAGTATGTTTCAGACACTGTTTTTGGAGCCCAGGATACAGGAGTGAACAAAACAAAGCCCTTGTGGTCATGTAGCTTATATTCTGGTAAGGGGAGACAGACAATAACCAATTAAGTAAACATACTGTAGTAGGAGAGATGAGTGCTATGAAGAAAATTAAAACAGCGAAGGGGGAAAGCGATAGTAAAAGAGTGAAGAGGCTATTATAGTAATAAGTGAAAGATGATGGTGGCTTGGCCAGAATGGTAGCAGTGGAAGTGATGAGAAGTAGGAGGATTCTGGTTAAGTTTCTAAGGCAGAGCCAACAGGATTTCTTGAAGCATATAAGAGAAAGAGGAATCAGATAACATCAAGGTTTTTGGCTTGAGCAACTGGGTTGCTGGAAGTGGCTGAGACTGAAAATGCTGAGAGAGAACTTGGCTTGAGGAAGAAAAAAAGAGTTAGGGATTTTGCACATGGTAAGCTAGGAAGATATACAGTCATACACTGCATAACAATGTTTTGGTCAACAACAGACCACATAGATGACATCAGTCCCATAAAATCATAATGTAGCTGAAAAATTCCTATCCCCTAGTGAGTCATAGCCATTGTAATGTTGTAGTGGGACACATTACCTTTTCTATGTTTAGATAAACAAATACTTATCATTGTGTTACAATCACCTAATGTATTCAATACAGTGACATGGTGTACAGGTTAATAACCTAGGAGCAATAAACTATACCATATAGCCTACGTGTATAATAGGTTATACCATCTAGGTTTGTGTAAGTACGCCATGATGTTCACACATAGAATTGCCTAATGAAGTATTTCTTAGCACATATGCCCACATAAGTGACACATGACTGTATTCTCATTTCTCCAAAAATATGAGAGGTTGAATTGGATAACTCCTTAGACTTACTTTCAGCCTTGTACATGCCCTTAATATTGATTGGCTGAATGCCTACAGCTGTAGTAGCAGCTAATGTATACTGATTTGTCAATATGTACCAGGCATAGGATCTAAACATTCTTACATATGGAAGTGGGTATTGTTATTATCCCCATTTTGTACAAAGAGACTAATTTGCACTATAATCAAAAATCCCTCCAAACTTAGAACTCTATCTTGTAAATGTAGAGTATTTTATAGTTTTCAAGTTAGTTTCTAATGTGTTGTCTTTCTTGTTCTTCCCAACAATCTTGTGAAATGGATAGGGAAGTAGTAGCACAGTTTTTATAGATAAGACAAGTGAGGATCAAAGAAATTGAGAGTTATCATAAGTCACAAAATTAGGGAAGAGTGTTATTGAGACTCAAATCCAGTTCTGATTCCAAACCAACCTCACCTATACCTGCTATACAAACTTGCTCTAAGATAGCAATGCCCAATAGAACTTTCTGTGATTATAGAAATGCTCTGTATCTGTGCTGTTCAATATGGTAGCCAGTGTGGCTGTCGAATAATTGAAATGTGACTACTGAAATTAAGCAAATGAATTTTTTATTTAATTTTAATTGAATTTAAATGAATATAGTCATATCAGACAGTGTAGCTTGAGAATAGAAATAAATCATTAAGAAAGGAAGACTATAGGAAAATGTTACTAAGGAATTCCACATCTCTCTATATTACAAATAGACCCTGATGAATTTTTTCCAACTGTTTCAAGGAAAGTTAATCCTATGTTATACTATTTCAAAATGTAGAAAAGGATGGTATGCTGTCCAGCTTGATGAGACAAATAAGATCTTGATCCCCAAACCCAAAAATAACTATAGCACAAATGAGAATTTGAGGCTGATCATAACTTATGAACATCAGCTATTCTAAATAGAGTCTTGGCAAACGACACATTGAAAGTATTCTATATGATCATCAATAAAAAGCGTCAGCTTGAAATTTTTGTAACAGGGTGATTATGTGAATATATAAAATAAATTTAAGCTACATGGAAAAAAAACACCAGAAGGACAAATAATGTATAACACAACCAAATAACAGAGTGGACAAACAATCTAAATAGTTGTCTAAGTTTGATATCCAAATTTTACTTGGTAGTTTACAAATTCAATAAGTGTTTATTCCAGGCCCCTCAATAGTTGTGACTGGCAGCCACCATGCATTTTTGTAATCCCTTCCCCTTAAGTGTAGACTGGATCTAGTGACTCTCTTCTAATAAATGGAATTTAGCAAAAATGATGGGCTATCACGCCTGAGATTAGGTTACAAAAAGACTCTGGTTTCTGTCTTGCTTGCCCTTTCTTGCATGTTTACTGTGAAGAACTGAGGAACTCAGCATGTCCTCTGGCAACAACCAGCAAGAAACTGACACACCCAGTCCAATAGCTTGTGAGGTTATTCAATCCTTGCAACAACCACGAGTGAGTTTTGAGGCAGATCCTTCCTCTGTATAACCTTCAGATGAGACCATAGCCCTAGCTAACACCTTGATCGCCAGCTTGTGAGAGACCTTGAGACGTTTAGGCAAAGACACTCAGCTAAGACTCACCTCGTTTCTTGACCTGTAGAAACTGTGAGATGATAAATGCTTATTGTTTTAAACCAGCAAGGTTTTTTTTTCTCCAGCTTCCTCCTTCAGAGAAGAAGCCATTAAGTTTTAGTGTAATTTGTTACACAGCAATAAATAACTAATATACTAATAAAATCAAAGATTTGGCCTCATGAGGGAGCTTCCTCTCTAGTGGGAGAGAATGCATGAGGCAGTACACAAAGTATATCTTTATGTAGAAAAAAATGCATTGCCTATCTAACCATCAGAAATACATTTTTAAGATACCATTATGCCCCTTTCAAACTACAAAAAAAGGACAAGGCTGTTGTATACTTGCATGTTGATGAAAGCCCCAAACTAGTTATTTCTGACAAGTGATCTGGCAAAAGTAATGTTACAAAATTTTTTCTACCCTTTGATATGGTAATGATTCCTTTTTTGTCAAGATATAGTAAGAAAACACCCAAAGTGTGTTTGGATGTTTAGGGATAATTTTTTAAAGATGAAAGCTGCACTACAAATAATAGCAAACAGTAGGAACATTTCAAATACCTAATAGTGATTAAAGATGTATATCTGATACAGCAACTTGAGTATCATATTGCCTAGGATTACATTTGGCTGCAGATAACAGAAAAATCCCAAATAGGAATAACTTAAAGACTTTATTTTTTCCTCACATAAAAGAAAGAGGTAGACCCTCTAAGACTTGGCTCTGTAGTAACCAGAGACTCAGGTTCCTTCTATCTTATTGCTTTGTTATTCTTAAAATGTTACCTCATGGTCCAAGATGGCTATTTAAACTCCAGCCATCACATCCACATTTCAGGCAGCGGAATGTTTTAGGAGACTTCCTAAAAACCACATGCAGCACTCCCATTCATATCCCATTGGCTGGAATCTAGTCACATGGCTATATCTAGCTGCAGGGAGGTTGAGAAATGTCATCTTTTAGTTACGTACATTGCCTCCCCAAATAAAATAATGTTTTATCACTAGGGAAAAATGTATTGAGTAGGAAAATAGATTTTGCCACGAGCTGCCACTTATGTCTGTGGACTGAATTGATAAATGGGGATATACATAGCTGACACTTGGCATTTATGAGGGGTGTCTTCAGAGATCTTAAAAATCCTAAATTTGTAAAAATGATAATGTTTAAGTGCCTGGCTTTTTCTGAAATCGTTTCTATCGAGTCACATATTTCCTATGCTTAGTCTCCCAACACAAGATAATCCCTTTTCAATTGCATTAAGTTTCCTTGATAACCATTTTTCACAAAGAAATTTTTCTCTCATTTGATAAGAGTGCTGCCTATGTAACAATGAGTATAGAAAAAAAAGGAAGTAGGGTGCTGTTTTTTATTAAACAGGGGAGGGTGACTTGCTCTTGGATAGTTCAAATTTGTACCTGAGAGAAATGATCAATTACTAAGTCTTAGATTTTTAGGGTTTCTCATCAAGAGGTGAAACATACTGATTACACCTACATGTATAGTCTGAAAAAGATCGAAAGATAATTTGAAGAATTATTTTAAAAATGGCAAATCATTATGTTTATTTTCTGTGAAATTACTTATAGTTTTATTAAAAAGCAAAGGTATATTTTGGGGCACAAAGGGCCAGATATTTCACTAAATAGTTTCTTTGCCATCCGTATTGTAACTGAATAGATTTGGCTTTTTTAAAATTTTTTTTTTATTTCAGCATATTACAGGGGTACAAATGTTTAGGTTACATACATTGTCCTTGCACCACCCGAGTCAGAGCTTCAAGCATGTCCATCCCCCAGATGGCGTGCACTGCACGCATTACCTGTGTATATACCCATCCCCTCCGCCCCCTTCCCACCTGCCTGACACCCAATGAATGTTATTACTATTTATGCATTTAAGTGTTGATCAGTTAATACCAATTTGATGGTGAGTACATGTGGTGCTTGTTTTTCCATTCTTGGGATACTTCACTTAGTAGAATGAGTTCCAGCTCTATCCAGGATAATACAAGAGGTACTAGATCACCACTGTTTTTTGTGGCTGAGTAGAACTCCATGGTATACATATACCACATTTTATTAATCCACTCATGTATTGATGGACACTTGGGTGGTTTCCACATCTTTGCAATTGTGAATCGTGCTGCTACAAACATTCAAGTGCAGATGTCTTTTTTATAGAATGTCTCTTGTTCTTTTGGGTAGATGCCCAGTAATGGGATTGCTGGATCAAATGGTAGTTCTACTTGTAGCTCTTTAGATTTGGCTTTAAGTCAGGGGAGGAGACTGTGGGGTTTAGAGAATAAGAACATTGCTGCTACTCTTACCTGACTCTATATAAGGCTGCAACATAGAGAAGTAGGGTGGGGCTTATCAACAGGCATGGTGGATCTTCCTTCACTACCACAAAGCACCATGTGGCTAAACTTAAAAGCCCTGATCAAATGGGCCACATATGTCATTCCAAGGTATTTGGATTGTTACATAATCCATGCTAGGTTAAAGTGGGCAGTACTCCAAGATAATGCAAACCATTCTGTCTCTTTCTTTAGATAATATCCCCTTTATTCATTCTGCTTGTGGCCATGCTGGTCACCACGCTTACTGCAGCTGCCTCCCCATGAGCTAAAGGAGCTAGTTGGGGAGACATAAAAGAAAGGGACCAGTGATTTTTCATGGCTACTGCAGAGATGTACCAGAATGGGGTCGGTGCCATATGACTTACTTTTCAGAAAGTGTTGAAATATTGTATCTGTTTGTTATGCAACTCTTTCTGAAAGTCATCTTCAAAGATTTTGAGCTGCAGAAGAGGCAGAATGGATCAAAGAAAAGAGACATTACAGGAAGGAGCCTAACTATACCCATATCTGCCATAAGGCCTTTGATAAAGGGCATTTTAAAAAATTAATAGACTTTCTTTTTACAGCAGTTTTAGGTTTATAGAACAGGTACAGAGTTCCCATATATGCCCACAATCCCTCTAGTTTCCCCTACTATTAACATCTTGCATTAGTGTGGTACATTTGCTATAATTGATGAGCCAATATTGATACATTTTTTATTATTAATAACTAAAGTCCATAGTTTTCATTAGGGTTCACTCTTTGTGTTGTACATTCTATGAGCTTTGACAAATATATAATGACATGTATCCATCATTAGAGTATCATACAGAATAGTTCACTGCTCTAAAACTCCCCTGTGCTCTCTATATTCATCTCTCCCTCCCTGTCTCCCATCCAGTTCACTGGCAACCACTGTTATTTTTACTATCTCCATAGTTTTTCCTTTTTGTCATATATTTGAAATCATACAGTAGAATAAAGCTTTTACATTGTGGGCCTAGACAGAGAGATGCCTGCCTCTACATAGTCTTCAATGTACAACCAGCTTTCATCCTTTTCCTCCATGGAGCACCTGTCTAAGTCTTTCCCATCTTTAGGAGGAAACTCCCCCCACAGATTCCATATACTTCCTCAAGTCGCATACTATCTCTCTCCTTTTCACAGCCAAATTTTGTTATACTGTTTCCTCAACTCTTATTCACTCCTCAATCTACTCCAATCTGGCTTCTGTCCTCACCATTACACCAAAACAGCTCTTGTTAAGCCCACCAGTGCCATCCATGTCA
The DNA here is from genome assembly GCA_004363605.1 of Indri indri. NCBI lineage: Eukaryota > Metazoa > Chordata > Mammalia > Primates > Indriidae > Indri > Indri indri. The sequence continues at coordinate 36,960 of RJWJ010006618.1, read as the reverse complement.
TGAAATTCAATGGACACATTTCGGTATTCATATTACTTGACTATTAAAACAACGTCTGACACTGTTGACCACTCACTTCTTTTTGGAACATTCTCTTCCCTTATCTTTTCTGATAACACAATTGTCTCCACCTCTTTGGCTGCTCTTCTCAGTATGCTTTGAAAAAAAGAAAAAGCCTCTTCTCATTCTATACTGTTTGCCTATATAAGTTTAAATGCTTCAAATCCCATTATATGCCGAGCCTTCCAACTGCATGCATGATCTGTACAACTGCCTATGTAATATGTGCAAATGTTTACATGATATCTCCACTAGGATTATCTTCAAGGCACCTCTAATTTACCAAGTCTAAAAACAAACCTTAATCGTAATCATCCCTTAAAATCTTAATATCAAGGGATCATACAGGTTTACACATTTGATCATAAGGTTTATCATTATGAACCAGAGTCTGGAGCGGGCCTTATTAAATGTTTTACACCTTTGTGCAGTGCTAGGGATGGGGTTAAGGGACGGAATGTAGATGAGGTGCATTACTAATGATTTACGTTGATTTTTCTTACCAGTCCAAGAGGATGGGGCATGGGAGGGGGTGCTCAGAGTCATATTTATTTTGATTTAAAGAAAATATATTTTTTTATTTTTTATTTTTTTATTGTTTGTTATTATAGGGGTACAGATGTTTAGGTTACGTATGTTGCCCTTGCCCCCCCTTCCCCCCAAGTCCCAGTTTCAAGTGTGTCCATCTCTCAGATGGTGCGCATTGCACTCTTTGTGTATGCATATATCCGTCCCTTCCTCCCCCTCGCCCCTCCCCCTTCCCCCTCCCTCCTTACCCGACATCCAATAGATGTTATTCTTATATGTACACTTATGTGTTGTTCAGTTACTACCAATTTGATGGTGAGTACATGTGGTGCTTGTTTTTCCATTCTTGGGATACTTCACTTAGTAGAATGCGTTCCAACCCTATCCAGGAGTATACAAGAGGTGCTATATCACCATTGTTTCTTAAATCTGAATAGTACTCCATGGTA